>CAUZXS010003652.1:0-13764 GCA_963585895.1 Sepioteuthis lessoniana
GTGTCCGCTTGTCTTTATTTTGCTGACTATGTTTCCGTGTATAGTTGCATATGTATTACGAGCCTATACAACACATGAATATGTTCTACTTGAACGGTATACAACAGATTTTGATAAATTTTGTCAAGAATTGGCTGGCACCTATTTTATAAACGTTCCGCAATGTATTGAAAAGCTGAATATCAAGCAAATATTTTTGCTTTTGACTGAAAATGTTGATATTGACGCGTTTGATGTTAGACCTGTCGACAAGTTTATGTCTTGTCGCCCAGTCTTAACACTCTGAAGTGTCCTTGATACGACACGAAACTATCTTGGAGCTTTGGGGAGGATGAACTACCTCTTTATTACCATTACTCCCAGGTCCACTGACCTGGAGTGGTCGTAACTGTTAGGGTCTCATCTGTCGGTCAAATAGAACTATATACTCATTTGTTATGCTTGCAACCATTTAACTGTGCGCAAACGAATGAGTATTGACCCTTTTTTAAAGTTGTTACTTATAAACTATTGTTACTTATAAAGTATGTGTATAAAAAGGATTTGACCATAAATAACCCGCTATGGTTGATATATTTAATATATATGTATAAAGAGGATTTGGCATTAAATAACCCATAATGGTTGATATATTTAATATATATGTATAAAACGTATTTGCCATTAAATAACCCACAATGGTTGATATATATATATATATATATAGATATATATATATATATATATAAAAAGGACTTGGCATCAAATAACCAACGATGGTTGATATATTTAATACATATATATATAAAGAGGATTTGACATTAAATAACCAACAATGGTGGATATGCCATAAAAACCCAACCCAACCAAAACATATATATTTGAAATATATGTATAAAGAGGATTAGGCATTAAATAACCCACAATGATTAATGCCGTAAAATACAACCAACCAGCCACTGTATATCTTGTGAATACAAAGTTTGTGAAGAATGTTCAGAAATATTTGATAACCTTAAAAACTTAGAATCATTTCTTTCTGATCAAATGAAAATGGCTTTTGAGAACAAAGCTGGATATATTACAAGAAAATCAATCAGTGAATGTGAAGCTAATTTTTATTATGAAAAGTTTAAAAAGTATGGAAAATTCATTTGACTGTGGAAAATTCAAGGTTCTTTCTGACGACGTTTGCAATTGGTTATTTTTCTTTTTATCTTTTCCCATACAATAAAGTAAACTGTTGTTACATAAAATCTTTGAGAGACATTTCCATATTTGTTTCAAAGTTTCATTTTTTTTTCAATATAAAAAGAAAACGTGCCAATATTCTTTAAAATAAATTTTTCAAAAATTATTGCAAAAATTACACACCCAGATAAAACAAAGAACCAGTTCTAAAATCTTTTTAAACTTTCATAGAATTTTGGATAATATTTGTAAAAAGAAATGTGTTTGCATGATAAAAATCAAACATTATGTGGGTTATATCTTTGATAAAATAATTTCAACTTCCTCTTTGCTTTGTTTGCTGTTCCCATGCTAAAAAAACACATTTCTTTTCGTTTATTTAATTTTCAACATGTTATTATCTCCAAAGATGGATCAAAATGTCATTTTGAGTATTTGCAAAAACAGTGAATTCTTTTTTTTGAAAGATTTTTGATATTCAAACATTATGAAATAGGCTTCCAATTCCGGTTCTACGTTATGGTAAGGACTTTAGCATAAAACGCCATAGTAGGAACCCATCTGTCATCTCTCCAGCGATGTGTAAATAGTAAGGCCGACAAGGTTAATCCTTTTTGTGGTAACCAGTCTAGGTGAAGAAAAACTCTAACTCTGCACTAGTTGTAAGTAAAGTTGGCGACCATAGTCGAGGGTGACCCGAAGGCTCCCTTTTCAATAGCTACTACACTGAGGTGTAGGGGAGGGTGTTACGCCATTCCCTGGATTGTTCCACTTTACCCTTTATTCTTACCTTATAATGCTGAGAGCTAAGCAAGGCGGCATCAAGTACCATTTTTTGAGTTTTTGGTATGACTCGACCTGGGATTGAACTCCAGTCTCCCGGACCATGGGTTAACACTCTATTCATTAGACCGAATTCTCTAAAAACAATTGGCTTTGTGTCACATCCTACTCTTTGCGGAGAGATCGTTTTTCCCCTAGCCATGAATACATACTAGATCTGTAACATATTGACCCTCGACCGAGCCGTCAATCAAGAGATGCACCTGTGTAAATAAGCGGAAGAACAGCGGAAGCAGATGGATGTCAAACAAAAATATAACCAGGACACAGCTTGAGTCAGTTTCAGTTGGAGTCAGTTGGAGACAAGATGCCGAATTTAGAACCAGCGGCAGACAGAGGGCTTTGGGCCCTCGGTGACCCACGGTTGAGCAACCCCAGCCAAGATGAGAAAGAAGTGCTGCTATGGTCAGAAGAACTTGGTTCAATATGTAGCAGTGTGTCCCCGTCTCCAACTCATCTCTCACACACAACCAACATCAACCCTTTCGAGAATAAAGTGTGAGAGATTATATTTTTATAAAGAAGTGTGTTCGTTCGTTCATTGAAGTCGTCATTATTGTTAACTATGTTTCCGCTTGTATTATGTATATGTATGTGGCTATACAACAGATCTGTAACATTGGTATGGCACCCAACTTAGAAGGAAAAACTTTGAATTCAAACTAGTTATAATCAACTCAAAAGCTGATTTTGAGTCGTATTTTGATAGGGACAGAAATATCGGGTAAATATACATACACTGACACATACGCACGCTTACATACGGACACGGACACACACAAACGCTAGCCCACCTGTACACTCACACACACCATATCAGACAATTTGTCCATAAAAATAAATCAAACCAGGCTATTTCTACGGGTGCAGGTAGTATATATAATGATATCGCCAAATATATATTGAAATTAATGTAATTTATTGTAAATTTGCGATATTTGGCGCTTGGGGTTAACAGACAGACTTGCAAGAATTTTGTTGTTTTATCTGAGTGAAAATTATCTGGAGAGAGAAAAAAATTGGCATACAATTTTTCGCGTTTGTTTGGTGTATTTTTTTCGCCCAATTTATTTCTCTTTGTTGGAAAGACAAAAGCTGCTTATCAGGTGATAATTAAAGAAAGATTACTTCATAAAATTCAACTGATATTGTATTTGAGACGCTTGAGTTTTTTGTTCGAGAAGAATTTGTTTGGGTTTTTTCTTTTTTTTTTTTTTTTTGGTTTGGGTTTTTTTTATCTTGCTTATTGTTGTTGTTATTGCTGTTGTTGTTGTTTTTAATCATTTATTCTGTTGAAGCGACATTTATCATAAATCTCACATGTTCTCCATCAAGTATTAAGTCCATTTTTTTTATTTGATATCCATAAGATTTTTTTTTTCCGATTCTTTCCTTATTCCCTCAGCAACGAATAGATTTTTGTTTTGGTGAAGATGAATAATTTGTTTACTGCGCAAAAATTAAGATATTGAAAGAAGTTAACAAAACAATTGAATTTTTTTTAAAATCTTTTATATATTCCATCAAAATATCCAATGCTTTTAGCATTAATTTTATTCTCTTAGTTTCTCAATACGTAAACTGTATCTTTGGATATCCAGCTGATTCGTTCTTAAATCTAAACTGCCTTTTTTAAAAAACGTTGTCTTCTGTTTTCTCCTTTTTATTTTTTTACCTTTTTCTCTTTTTTTACTTCTCGATATTGTTCTTTTTTTTTAAATTCTTTTTTTCACTGACGCCTTTTTTTTTTGTCAACTCTATATATTGGTTCTTTTTCCCCCACCTGCAATTTTCCTTGATCTTTTCCTCTGCATGACTTGGAAAAATATACCATCAATTTAAATAATTTTGTCTACTTTGCTAAAGATATCTTGTTTGAAGCCAGAATATTCATCTCTTAAAGAAAAAAAATATTTTGAGTCTTATCTGATATTAGTTTATTTACTGCTAAATCAAACAAAACTTGGTGAACATCCTCGAATTGTACGAATTCCATTATTTTTACCGGGAGTAATAAATGGAGAAGCAGGCGATGTCCTGCAGAAACATTTACTGATGCAGACGACACAGATTATCTAGCGCTTCTTGCAAATACACATGCTCAAAGTGAATATCTGCTTTATAGTCTAGAACTGGCAGCAAGAGGCATTGGTCTCTATAAGAACTCAGAAAAAACAGAGTTCATGTTTGAATCATGATGGTGCCATCTCCGAGAAAATGGCAAGCCTACGGAATTAATAAACCAGTTTATACACCTCGATAGCAATATTTCATCTACTGAAAGTGATGTCAATATACACATAGGTAAAGCATAGGTTGCTATAGATTGGTTGTTGACTACATGGAAATCTGATCTCTGATGAAATAAAACAGGAATCCTTCCAAGACCTCGTGATATCTTGTCCAATCGTTTGATTGTACCACTTGGACTCTTATGATATGCTTGGAGAAAAAACAAGATAGGAATTAAAACAAGGATGCTGCATGTTGTTTGGAACAAATTCTGGAAGCAGCACCGTAAAACAAACACCAGCTGAACAGCTGGCGAATATTTCGTTCAAATTTACACATCTCGATTGCAAACAGTTAAATAGGTTGAAGTATTCGTCTTTAACATTAATATAATTTGATTTGATAATAATAGTTTATTTGTGTGCATTTATATGGTTTCAGGTATTCGTATTTAATACAAATAATTTTCAGACAGATCTATTTGACCCATATAAAGTAGGTAAAGTTGGCGACCTTAGTCGAGGGTAACCCGAAGGCTCCCTTTTCAATAGCTACCACACCAAAGTGTAGAGGAGGGCGCTACTCCATTCCCTGAATTGTTCCACTTTACCCTTGATACGCACCTTATAATGCTGAGAGCTAAGCAAGGCGGAATCAAGTACCATTTTTTGAGTTTTTGGTATGACTCGGCCTGGGATTGAATCCCGATCACCCGGACCATTGGTGAACACTCTACTCATTAGACCAATCGCCAGGAGAACCAAATTGGTATGAGTGAACAAAATTAAACTACACCCGGAGGTGAGGGAGGATCCAGTTTTGAAACTCTGCGAAGTTAAAAAAAAAAAAAACAACCTTCATGCCATTACTCCCAGGTTTAATTTGATAAAAATACGCTCCATTTTAAAATACAACACTCAATGCTGAAATCATTGTATTTGCGTTGTGATTTAAGATATTTGTCAGCTATGAATCATCCAAAATATTTGTTTTATGACTATGACACAAGACTGTATCAGGTGGTGAGGCTTCTCTCCTACAGTTCTGATTGATTGATTTTAACATGTTCACAACTACTATAAACACATACATTGTACATTCATAGTTAAATGTTTGTGCAGTTAAAGTTTATCTTGTTTTTGTTTTTACTGTTCATTGATTTATATAACATCAAGTATTCCTATCTAATACAAATAATTTACAATAGTTGTATGGTTTCAAGTATTCCTATCAAATACTAATAATTTATAAAAAGTTCTATAATTTCAAGTACTTTTTTTTATTTAATAGCAATCATTTTTGCACAGTTATATGGTTTCAAGAAACAAATGATAATCGTTAAGTTTCAAGTCTATTTAATGATAATTATTTTTGTACTCCAGGCTGCGGTCGTATAGATACTGCTATATGGATGCACTACTTGGACGCTAACTAAACGGCAGAAGAAGAAGCTAGACGGCAATTACACAAGAATGTTGAGAGCAATATTGAACAAGTCCTGGCGGCAGCACCCCACAAGACACCAACTATACGGCCACCTACCTCCCATCACGAAAACTATACAAGTTAGACGAACCAGACACGCAGGACACTGCTGGAGAAACAAGGACGAACTCATCAGTGATGTACTCCTATGGACCCCCGCATATGGCCAAGCAAAATCAGGACGACCAGCTTGAACATACATACAGCAGCTATGTGAAGATAGCCCTGAAGACCTGCCAAAAGCGATGAATGATAGGAAGAAGTGGCGAGAGAAGGTCAGGGATATCCGTGCTAGCGGCACGACATGATGATGATGATGATGATGTTTCACGTATTCATATCTAGTACGAATAATTTTCAAACAGGTCGGAGTAGACCTGGGAGTAATGGCAATGAAAGGATACTGATCTCTGATGGTGACACTCTACCTCCGGTTGTTGGTTGGGTTTTATGGCATATCAACCTTTGTAGGTTATTTAACGCAAAATCCAGTTTTGTGTAAATAATCAGTTTTATTTGAAACAATTCAGTTTAGCGTAATTTCGCAGTTTAAGAGTCAGTACATTTTAATTGTGAAAACATTTCTATTTCAAGCTATTCAGTTTAGTCAAGCAGTTCTAATTCAGCTAATTCAGTTTAGCATAAGTTCAGATTTTGTTTACACACAATTAAATGTCAAAACAGTTCTATATTAAACAATTCAGTTTAGTGTACGTACAATTTCAATGTCAAAAAACAGTTCCATTTCAAATAATTCAGATTAGCATAAGAACGCAGTTTAAATGAAAGTACGGTTTAATTGTCAAAAACATTTCTATTTCCAGCTATTCAGTCTATTCAAACAGTTCTAATTCAGCTAATTCAGTTTAGTATAAGTACAGATTTTGTTTACACACAGTTAAATATCAAAACAGTTCTATATTAAACTAATCAGTTTAGTGTAAGTACAGTTTCAATGTCAAAAAACTGTTCTATTTCAAATTATTCAGCTTAGCATAAGCGCAGTTTAAATGTAAGTACCGTTTAATTGTCAAAAACATTTCTATTTCAAACTATTCAGTTTAGTTAAACAATTCAGTTCAACATAAGAATGCCGTTACTTCTATTTAATCCTTAGATAGGGACCCCTATCAGGTGCTACCACGCCGGGCCAGAGTGGACGTGGGAGCAAGGGCAATGAAGGGGGCTCCGTATTCCCAAAAGCCCCAGCATTACTGGAACCTTACCATCATCTGATGGTAAGGTTTAGCGTCATATCCAGGATACTCATTGGGGTGTCTTACTCCTCTGCAGAGGTACAGTCAGTGTATTCCACAGCCCCAGCCGACTTGGCAATTTACATCCGGACACACATGAAAGCAATTATATGGAATTAAATATTCTTATCTAACACAAATAATTTACCGACAATTGTATAGTCGATATACAATTATGATCAAATAATTATTAATACAAATAATTATTAATACAAATAATTAGCGCAAAGTTAAATGGTATCAAATATTCCTATCCAATATCACTGATGTTTAAACAGATCTATTTTATCCTTAGATGGACCCTGAACAGGTATGATTACTCTGAGTCAGAGTGGACCTGGGAGTAATGGCAATAAAGAGGTACTACTGTACACTCCCCAGATCTCCAGAACTGGAGCCTGAACGTTAGTGTCATACACAAGATACCCCTTATTCTAGAAGTAGGGGTCTTGACTTCTGCGGCTGGATACAGCCGCAGTATTCTAAACCACACTGACAAAGTTAAGTAAGATGTGTGTTGATTACCCATATCCCGATGTGCCCATCAAAAGGTATATTTGGAGGTGCCCGTGGTGTAATGGTTATCGTCGTAGGAAATAGACACGGCGACACGAGTTCAAATCCTCGACGAGACTGATAGCATTCCACATAGCACTAATACCCTTGGGAAAGGTATGAATCCAATTATTCACACTCCAGCTATGGGTAAATAGTAGGGCAGACTGGTTCTTCAGCCTTAGTGATGCAACTAGTCTACGAGAAGGAAAACTCTGAATTCAAACCTGTTAAACCCCGCTTAAAAAACTGACCTTGTGTCATATCCTACCCGAGCGGAGGGGTTGGTAAATATGGATCAAAAGGTATATGGAAAGAACTAAACAATTTTAACCTGCTATTCGGGTTGGCATATTTCATACAGGACATTACAACTCCGGGCCAGAATAGACCTGGGAGTAATGGCAAGGAAGTGGTATTCCCTATTTACCAGATCTTCAGAAGAAGAGGCTCACCATTAAATGTAGTTTAGGGCTGTACACAGCATACAACAAAATTAGAACAGCCCTTTACACAGTCTTCCTGTGTTAAGGGTGATTTTGACAACTTTGTTGATAAAAGGACAATCCTATTTCACACGCTTTAAACCCGGAATTATCTAATCAAAATGTTCTTGTCAACAGAAGGATTGTTTTTAATACAGACTCTTTATGAAATTACACACGTTCAGATTTTCGAAAAATATCATTTGTTTCTTGGGGATTTTTGTGTTTTGTTTTTTGTTTTTTGTTTTTGGGTTTGTTTCTTTTTTTTGTTGTTTTGTTTTTTTTTTGGTTTTTTGCTTTTTTTATTTTGTGTTTTGGTTTTGTTTTGATTTTGTTCGTTTTTTGTTTGTGTTTTTTGGGAGATTTTTTTTTTTTTTTTTTTTGCTTTGTTTTTGCCCTCAAACTGATTATAAAGAACATAATGATTGATTGCACATATTTACAAGATTTTTTTAATGACATCAGCAAAACAACGTAATCGAGTGAAATGGGAAAGCCATTCAATAAAACATTTGTAATATTCTACCCCCCCCCACACACACACACACACCAGCAAATGGATTCCTTCTCTCAACAAATAGGTAAATGGAATTTAGAACAAACTTATAAGAATTATGGGAAAATTGATGAAATATCATTTTTGTTAAAAAAAATCTTTAAAAAATGTTAAAACGGAAACTGGGAGTTTTGTTTCCGCTCATTATTTGAATTAAATCATAAATCAGTTAAGTAGGTATTGATCTATTTATGGAATTCACTCTGTTCTAATCGATATTGATCGATATATCTATCTTAATATATTTATTATATATTTACATACATACACAAACATACTCATATATGTATGTAACAAGGACAACATAAAGAAGAAGAAGAAGAAGAAGAAGAAGAAGAAGAAGAAGAAGAAGAAGAAGAAGAAGAAGGTAACGGTGATACCCATAATAGCTAGTGCACTTGAAACGATCCCCAAAGTCTTTTTAAAAAAGACTGCATGAATTGGAGATTAAAGGAAAAATCGAGGCTAAATTTTTGTGTTAGGTCGAAATAATTGAAACCCTATAACTGGGCTAAATTTTTGTGTTAGGTCGAAATACTTGAAACCCTATAACTGGGCTAAATTTTTGTGTTAGGTCGAAATACTTGAAACCCTATAACTGGGCTAAATTTTTGTGTTAGGTCGAAATAACTGAAACCCTATAACTGGGCTAAATTTTTGTGTTAGGTCAAAATACTGGAAACCCTATAACTGAGCTAAATTTTTGTGTTAGGTCGAAATACTTGAAACCCTATAACTGGGCAAAATTTTTGTGTTAGGTCGAAATACATGAAACCCTATAACTGGGCTAAATTTTTGTATTAGGTCGGAATACTTGAAACCATATAACTGGGCTAATTTTTGTGTTTGGTCGAAATACTGGAAACCCTATAACTGGGCTAAATTTTTGTGTTTGGTCGAAATACTGGAAACCCTATAACTGGGCTAAACATTTGTGTTAGGTCGAAATAATTGAAATCCTATAACTGGGCTAAATTTTTGTGTCTGGTCGAAATAATTGAAACCATATAACTGGGCTAAATTTTATCTTTGGTCGAAATACTTGAAACCCTATAACTGGGCTAAATTTTTGTGTTTGGTCGAAATACTGGAAACCCTATAACTGGGCTAAATTTTTGTGCTAGGTCGAAATACTGGAAACCCTATAACTGGGCTAAATTTTTGTGTTGGGTCGAAATACTGGAAACCCTATAACTGAGCTAAATTTTTGTGTTAGGTTGGAATACTGGAAACCCTATAAATGGGCTAATTTTTGTGTTTGGTCGAAATACTGGAAACCCTATAACTGGGCTAAATTTTTGTGTTTGGTCAAAATACTGGAAACCCTATAACTGGGCTAAATTTTTGTGTTTGGTCGAAATACTGGAAACCCTATAACTGGGCTAAATTTTTGTGTTAGGTCGAAATAATTGAAATCCAATAACTGGGCTAAATTTTTGTGTCTGGTCGAAATAATTGAAACCATATAACTGGGCTAATTTTTGTATTTGGTCGAAATACTTGAAACCCTATAACTGGGCTAAATTTTTGTGTTAGGTCGAAATACTTGAAACCCTATAACTGGGCTAAATTTTTGTGTTTGGTCAAAATACTTGAAACCCTATAACTGGGCTAAATTTTTGTGTTAGGTCGAAATCCTGGAAACCCTATGATTAGGCTAAATTTTTGTGTTAGGTCGAAATACTTGAAACCCTATAACTGGGCTAAATTTTTGAGTTTGGTAGAAATACTTGAAACCCTATAACTGGGCTAAATTTTTGTATTAGGTCGGAATACTTGAAACCATATAACTGGGCTAATTTTTGTGTTTGGTCGAAATACTGGAAACCCTATAACTGGGCTAAATTTTTGTGTTTGGTCGAAATACTGGAAACCCTATAACTGGGCTAAACATTTGTGTTAGGTCGAAATAATTGAAATCCTATAACTGGGCTAAATTTTTGTGTCTGGTCGAAATAATTGAAACCATATAACTGGGCTAAATTTTATCTTTGGTCGAAATACTTGAAACCCTATAACTGGGCTAAATTTTTGTGTTTGGTCGAAATACTGGAAACCCTATAACTGGGCTAAATTTTTGTGCTAGGTCGAAATACTGGAAACCCTATAACTGGGCTAAATTTTTGTGTTGGGTCGAAATACTGGAAACCCTATAACTGAGCTAAATTTTTGTGTTAGGTTGGAATACTGGAAACCCTATAAATGGGCTAATTTTTGTGTTTGGTCGAAATACTGGAAACCCTATAACTGGGCTAAATTTTTGTGTTTGGTCAAAATACTGGAAACCCTATAACTGGGCTAAATTTTTGTGTTTGGTCGAAATACTGGAAACCCTATAACTGGGCTAAATTTTTGTGTTAGGTCGAAATAATTGAAATCCAATAACTGGGCTAAATTTTTGTGTCTGGTCGAAATAATTGAAACCATATAACTGGGCTAATTTTTGTATTTGGTCGAAATACTTGAAACCCTATAACTGGGCTAAATTTTTGTGTTAGGTCGAAATACTTGAAACCCTATAACTGGGCTAAATTTTTGTGTTTGGTCAAAATACTTGAAACCCTATAACTGGGCTAAATTTTTGTGTTAGGTCGAAATCCTGGAAACCCTATGATTAGGCTAAATTTTTGTGTTAGGTCGAAATACTTGAAACCCTATAACTGGGCTAAATTTTTGAGTTTGGTAGAAATACTTGAAACCCTATAACTGGGCTAAATTTTTGTGTTAGGTCGGAATACTGGAAACCCTATAACTGGGCTAATTTTTGTGTTTGGTCGAAATACTGGAAACCCTATAACTGGGCTAAATTTTTGTGTTTGGTCAAAATACTGGAAACCCTATAACTGGGCTAAATTTTTGTGTTTGGTCGAAATACTGGAAACCCTATAACTGGGCTAAACATTTGTGTTAGGTTGAAATAATTGAAATCCTATAACTGGGCTAAATTTTTGTGTCTGGTCGAAATAATTGAAACCATATAACTGGGCTAATTTTTGTGTTTGGTCGAAATACTTGAAACCCTATAACTGGGCTAAATTTTTGTGTTAGGTCGAAATACTTGAAACCCTATAACTGGGCTAAATTTTTGTGTTTGGTCAAAATACTTGAAACCCTATAACTGGGCTAAATTTTTGTGTTAGGTCGAAATACTGAAAACCCTATGATTAGGCTAAATTTTTGTGTTAGGTCGAAATACTTGAAACCCTATAACTGGGCTAAATTTTTGACTTTGGTAGAAATACTTGAAACCCTATAACTGGGCTAAATTTTTGTGTTAGGTCGAAATACTTGAAACCCTATAACTGGGCTAAATTTTTGTGTTTGGTCGAAATAATTGAAACCCTATAGCTGAGCTAAATTTTTGTGCTTGGTCGAAATACTTGAAACTCTAAAACTGGGCTAAATTTTTGTGTTTGGTCGAAATACTTGAAACCCTATAACTGAGTTAAATTTTTATGTTAGGTCGAAATACTTGAAACCCTATAACTGAGTTAAATTTTTATGTTAGGTCGAAATACTTGAAACCCTATAACTGGGCCAAATTTTTGTGTTAGGTCGAAATATTTTAAACCCTATAACTGAGCTAATTTTTTGTATTAGATAAAAACTTTTGATATCCTATAATTGTATGCAAAAAAAATGAGAAACAATTACGCAACGATAATATAATTATAAATGTACAGCGAACGCAATTCCCTAACCTCAAGTTATGAAATTAGTCTTGATGGTTCGAAATTAAAATCAATCATCAATCAACAAAACCTTCCGTCATGAGGTGACGTGACACAAGATAAATTTTTTAAGTGGGGTAAAGCTGGTTTGAATGTAGAATTTTGCTTTTCATAGACAGTTTACACTAATCTTCTTGGGAAAAGCATGAACCCGTCTCTTCCCTACTTAGCTGTGTGTAAATATTGAAGCAGACTGAATTCATTAACTTTGGTGAGTCAACGAGTCTAGAAGAAGGAAACCTCTAGATAAAAACTAATTGTATAACACAGAGCAGGGATCTTTCCTTGCTATTGGTACCATGTTACTTGGAAAGGGGGTGGAAAGCACCAAGTCATCATCATCATCATGTCATGCCGCCAGCACGGGTATCCCTGACCCTCTCTCGCCACTTCACCCTATCGTTCATCGCTTCTGGCAGGTCTTCAGGACTACATCCCGTATCCTCACAGAGCTGCTGTATGTATGCTCGAGCTGGTCGTCCTGCTTTTTCCGGCCATATGTGGGGGTCCATAGGAGTACATCACTTATGAGCTCATCCTTGCTTCTCCAGTAGTGTCCTGGTTCGTCTAACTTGTATAGTTTTCGTGATGGGAGGTAGGTGGCTGTATAGTTCGTGCTTTGTGGGGTGTTGCCTCCAGGACTTGTTCAATATTGCTCGCTGCATTCTTGTGTAATTGCCGTCTAAATTTTTCTCCAGCCGTTTAGTTAGCGTCCAAGTAGTGTATCCATAAACATACCATTGCGTTTAGAAATGTCATGTAGGGGAATTACTCGACATGTTAACCCAATGATCTCAAATTATTATAGAAAATAAGGAGACGTATACTTATATACATACGCGTGTACCCACTGCACACACACACACACACACACACATACATGTGTTGGGGAGTTAATCGGTTTGCTTCCTGGATGAATATTTGACTATTGGTTTCATGCCTTCATAATGGGTGTGTGATTGTATTTACAAACCAAAATTTTGTAAACTATCTAAGTCGTTCCCATCAAGATATAACGTGGAACATAATATGATATTTACCCACAAAATCCTTACTTTTTTAATGAGATTTTAGTTTTGGAACTTACACAAAATTCTTGATAAGAAGCTTTTTGTCAGGTTGCACGTTATTTTAGATCAGGTCTTAGTAATTCAATTACGGATATGTTGTTATTTCAGCTTTCTAAATCATTATACGTTGGCTTTTAGAGAGTTTAAACTCGATAGACCGACCGGAAATGCGTTCGCTAACAAACTGTTTCGCTACACACCGAACAACCAACGAATAAATGTATTATTCCGCTAAGAATATAGTTCCGTTTTTTATGCGCGCTGATATATCCGTCTGCTTTTGCATTTGCCATCAGTTTTGCTATTCAATTGTTGACAAAGCACTTTGAGGAAGAATATGCTGTACAACAAAGACTCTTCTGACAGCTCGTCAAAAGAATA
>CAUZXS010003653.1:0-14102 GCA_963585895.1 Sepioteuthis lessoniana
GGTGTGGATCCAATCAAATGATATGTTTCTTGCGGACTTATTTTTCTTTTTTTCTTTTTTTTTTCTTTTAATAGGACCTGTACGGAATTTATGTCCTAAATTATGGACATTGAAGCATTTAACATCACTTTACCTCAACGACAATAATTTGTTTCGTATCCCGCCTGACATTGCCAAACTTACAAATCTTACATATCTGGATTTGTCATCCAATAAACTACGTAGCCTACCATCAGAACTAGGCGACCTCTCTCTTATGCGTGAGCTTTTGCTCAACAATAATTTCCTTCGCAATTTGCCCTTTGAGTTGGGTAAGCTGTTTCTGCAGACCCTTGGTAAGTATCTATTTACTTTTCTCTTGGAAGTACATTTTTATTACTTTTATTGTAATACATGATTATCAAAATCATTGTATGATGAATTAAACTTTATGTAGATGGCATGCTTCATCCTCAAAAATTGATAATACTCTACGTAGTTTCGCTAGTGCAATGCAAATTGAATCTTTATTTTTAATTTCTATAGATGGCCAAACAAAACTACTAAATTTTGTATGTATACTTCAATGAAAGTTTGGAAAAAATTGTTCTTTATGGAGAAAGAGGGTTAAAATGGTTTTCTCCAACAATAAGCAATAACTGAGAATCTGTGTTGCTGCAGACATAACTTATCATACAGAATTAGACTCTCAAACTTCAAAAAAACAAATTACTTATTAAAATAATTATTCATATTTAAATATTGCTGATTTAAAGATTGTTCAAAGTAGTGATATGAAGTAATAAAATAGCATTAACTGTGTGTGTGTGTGTGTATATATATATATATATATATATATATATATATATATATATATATATTATATATATATATATATATATACTCTACACTTCTTTAAAAGAAATCATAATTAGATAAGGAACTTTGTACCATAAAGCTTTATTCTGTAGATAACATGTACCTTACAAAATTTACAAAAAATAATTCTAAATACGTATAATCTTTGCACTAGGATGAAGTCATATTTTTGAAATTATCCATCATTCTATTAAGCTCTAAATCGTTGCCTTTTGTAATTACTTTGATATGATCTCCCTCAACTTGAAATATCAAAAATTTAAGCTGCAATTGTTTTGTTTTTTTGTTTTTTATTTAGATTAGTACAAATTGTGAGAAATACTTTGTACATTTGTTTATGACACTTGTTCAGCCATCTGATGTCCTTTCATTCTGGACTCAAGTTTGTTGCTGCTGCATATATTACTGAAACAGTAAAATTGATAAATTATTGTTTTGAGTTCATTGATGAATAAACTAGGATCAAATTGTTTTGTTTTTTTTTTGTGGGGGTGGGTTCTTATATTTTCCTTTTATTACTTACTCCTCTGCCTTTTCCTAGTTATGTGGTATGTTTTTATCTCCTTATTTTTAAGCAAAGTTGTTCTACTCATTTTATTTCTTTGTCTATTTTGAGATAACCTAAGGAAGACACATGTCTGATACAAAAAAAAAAAAAACAATTAGTTCAACCAATGCAATCAATACAATACAATGGGGTACTTCAATGCCATTACTCTCAGGTCAACTTTGATCTGGAGTGTTTGTACCTATTGGCCTCATGAGTACAGTGTTCACCAATGGTCCTGGAGACCTGGGTTCAATCCCAGGTTGCATTATACCAAAGACTTTAAAAATGGTACTTGATACCTCCTTGCTTAACACTTAGCAATATAAGGTATGTATCAAGAGTAAAGTGGACCAGTCCAGGGAAAGGAGTAGCCCCCTCCCCTACACCTCAGTGTAGTAGCTATTAAAAAAGGGAGCCTTCTGGTTGCCCTCTACTACAGCCGCCAGCTTTACTTTACTTTTATGGTCTCATCTATGGATCAAATAAATCTGGTTGAAAACTTAGTTTTGGATAAGCATGCTTGAAACCATATAACTGCAATCCTATTATTATATAGAATAATTACTTGAAACCTTTTTGTGCATAAATTTAACTGTGCAAATTAATTATATAGAAATACTTTATTCCATATTACAGTGTGCAAGCAAATGATTATTATAGACTAATATAAATTTTTGTTTTCTTTTTTCTTTTTTTTTTTTTCTTTTTTTTTAAATTGAGATGGAACACTTGAAAATATAGTTCTAGTATAAGCAAACTTTTTGAAAATGAATCAAATTTGTCATTACATAGCACATAAGGGATTGATTTGCTGTTAAATAAACCTAACTTAAATTATCAGAATGAAATAGGAATACTCAAGAAAATGAAATAAAGGGATTGTTAGAAAAGACAACTTTATTAGTTATTTGAACTCTATAACTGTGCAAATTAGTTAAATTGGAATACTTGAAACTTTAAATCTTTGCAAACAAATGTAAATATGAATAGTTCCTTAAAACCGTATAATTATTAGTATTGGATAGGAATGCTTGATACCATATAACTGCAAATGGTTATAGACAAATAAAATTTATAATTGGTTATACTTAGAATGTATAAAAAAAGATTGTGGTATAATTTTGATAAAATTTAGTACTTTAACAAGACTTTCTTTAGAATAAATGGTTGATATTTTTGTCTTTCTTATGACTATTTGAAAGACTATTAAGAATGATAAACCAAAAAGATCTTTATCTCTGATACACTGAATTTGCCATCCATTAATCCTGTTTGTGATTTGTAATTATGAATTTCTTTTTTTTATTCCTAGAAGCCAATTAAGAGGACATCTAGAATATTATATCAATGTATTTTCTTAATATTGCAATTTTTGTAGTTTTTTTTAATCTAGCCTATATTGTATTCACCTCTGTACTTGGTCTACTCAACAGGTATGCACTACTTCTTTGAGACATCTTATTCTCCAATGTTCTTCCCTATGTATTATTTTAACTTCATCCCATCAGGGCAGATAGTTTCCCTTGTCTTTTTGATTTCACTTCAACACTACTTTCCAATGTTCCTCTAGCCTTACTTTTAGTTGGCAGCATGTCTCACCTTTGCATACTTTACCACTACTCCTTGGGATGGAGCATATGCAATTTTTAGGTATGTTGTATCTGTTCAGGGTTTGAATCGGAAGAGATATTCTCGAACATAGGTTTATAAGTCCCCAAAAATTCACTCTGAATCATACAATTAGACACCTGGCATAATATTGGTGTTAGGTTAAAGAACTTCTAAATGAAATTTTTTGGAGGTTGCAGGTTCAATCCTGACTACAGGTAAAAATGACTAGGAATACTTATCATAGCTTAATACTTTACCTAGTTATGTTTAATGAATTAGAACAATCTACCCTGGTGGATTGAATAAAAGTGTCCATGTAGGCTCCTACAAGAAATACCTGAAGAAGGCCAAAAGATGCATTGGGTGAAATGTTGTGAATATATATTGATATATTCACAATGTTTTGGCCAATGTATTCAATGACAACAATAATCCAAATACTCTAAATAATAAAAACAATCAATACTGATTTTCATTTTGCAGGTGAATAAAATGGATTATTAGGTTTAATAGAAGTTATATTCATTTTTAGAGTAAATTGATTCTAGTCTGTAAACTTTCAGCACCTACTTTTTTACAGGATTTGACCAAAGTACATCATCTCTAATTAAAAAGTATTGATTATCAAAAACCCTGTTCATTAGGGCCAGTTGTTTTTGTTTTGTTTTGTTTTTTTGTTTGTTTGTTTTTTTTCTCTAACTTTTACAAGTTTGGTTTTTAATATCGGCTGCAAAAATGTACTTACAAGTTTTTGTTTAGACGTCAAAATTTTACTATTTCAATAATAAATCCAGATAGAATTGATATTTTTTGTATTAGGTACAATGAATGGAAGATATATTCAAACCAGAATTCCAAATATGAATCAGCACAAGCAAAATGTCTCCCTCCACTCCAGTAAACAATGATTGTAAAAAAATTACAAAAAAGGCTAATCACAGAATAAGTTTCTTTTAACACCATTTGTTGGATCATAATTAAATAATAAAAAGTGCATTACTTGATAATCCTTCTGAGCACAAATTATAGGACAAAATGTTTTAGATATGCATTATTCATTGGACACCGCACAAAAACTTTTATACTACATAACATTAAGTCATGATATAACTAACTTGTTCCATGTAATTTCTCTTTGAAGTAAATGGTCTTATTTGATGCCACAATGATTTAGTAATAATTTGCTTGTCTTGTTTCTTATCCATATGCAGTTTGTGAAAACGTCAGTCAATTTTACTGCTCTTGCACCTTGTGGATTAAATTTAAATAGGAAAAGTTGATAAATAGAAATATTGATGTTAACAACCTCAATGTTTCATTCATCAAAGACTCTAACTGTTCATTATTTGAAAGACCTTGACCAATGTATAGCCTCAAATCTTTATGGATGTAAATAACTAATTAAGTATCAATAAATGTTTACTCACCTTATAAACAAATCTTTCTATAGTCTCTTTCCTCACCTCCAATTAATCTGACTTCAAAATTTAAAAGAATATTTTCTGGAAGCAAAGTAAAAACATTGTGCTGTAAATTCTTTGATTCAACTTCCAGTATTTTGGTTGATCGTATGTTTATTCTCTGCATTATATTGAAGATATAAAGTTGTTGGCTACAGAATTTACTATCCTTTTTAATTTCTAACCAAATGCTTGTATATGTTGAATTTCACAGCCTTGTAAAATTTGTAATTAAAGCAATTAGAAATTTTACAAGGCTGTGCAATTTAACAGTACTGGTGGATAAGTATGTTTTAGTCCACAAACATCTTAACCTGATGGTTAGCCATTAACTATTTTGCTTGATTAATAGCGTAATTGTCCTTGCAGCAAATCTTGAGTTCACTTTCCTTTGAGAAATTCCTACTGCATATTCTTAAAGTAGTTACTGGTCACCACTTAAATTATCCATTGCCTCTGCAATAAGATATAAATTATCCCACAGGCCACTGGTTATGGCAAATTCTACCTGGAGAAAATCCTGGCTATTATTTCCAGTTTTCCTACAGGACTAGTAAAAGTAGTTGGGCTTCTTGTAGTTCCATCAATGGACTTAAAATATTCCTATATGGAAGTTAATTTGGATGAAGTGAATAAACAATTTTATGCAACTTGATTTTTTTTCCTCCTAAGCTGTAACCAGCTCTCACTACCATTGTTTGTACTGGTATTGTCTGCAAGAGCTGCCTTAACAATATTTATATAGTTGATCTCTGCTAGAACACTAGTTCCATTAATATTAGGAATAACTGTAAGATATCTACTTTCAGTGTTCATCTCTAAGTGATTATCTGGTTCCTTGCTTTTAAGTTTTTTTTTTTCTCTCCCCCCCCCACTATTTTTCTCAGCAACTTCCTTGTATGGTAGTGTTCTTATCAATTATGCAAACACAGTTAAGGTAGGGCTGTAGAATACACCAACTGCATCTCTGTAGAGGGAAAAACTCTACTCCAGCTACCATAATTATCCTAGACATGATACTAAACTATATGATGGTGAGATAAATGTCAGTTCTGGAGCTTTGGGGAATGGGGATACTTCTTCAATGCCATTGTTTCCAGGTTCGCTCTGACTTTGACTGATAGGATCCCATGTTTGGGTCAAATAGAAATATCTAATCTTCTATGATTGAAACTATTTAACAGATTGAATTATTAGTATTACATAATACTTGAAACCATCTAAGAATGTGAAAACAAATTAGCTCTAGCTTGTTTTAGAAAAATGTTACTAACTTTTCATTTAAGAATATCTCTCTCTCTCTCTCTCTCTCTCTCTCTCTCTCTCTCTCTATGCACAAACATGACCTTAAATAACCTACAAGGGTTGATATGCCATAAAATGGAACCAATCAACACTAATGCAAATGAGATTTTCATTGTTCTGAATATGCTTCTGTTGGCTGGTTACTTCATTCTTGCCTTTTCTCTATTTTTGAGTTATAAATAATGATACTTGGATGAAGAAGTACTATATATTGTTGGGCTAATAAAAAGCTATGAGCAAGGCATGCCTCGAGGCTGGAAGATACATCAATCCTAATAAGGTCTATTGAATATCAAGGAACTTTTAAAAAACTGTAAAGTCCCTTAGGCTGTTTCACTGGCTCAAATCTGTCATTAGTTGTTTCTTCACTGGAAGATATGTATGGGAAATATTATGAAGAATCTTGTTATTACTGTCTGTTTAATCTCGGTTTCAACTAAACTTTTTTAGTATTTTCTTGACAGCATATTTGTCAATAGATCCAAGTTGGGAATTGTCTTTTGCTTCTGTTTTCTCTTTTTGATCTTTAGGTATTCCCTCTTTTCAATGGGAACCTGAAATTGTGAAATTTGCATATATTTAATAACAGACGACAATTTAATTTTATATTTAATAACAGATACATGACAAATATTAAGGAAAATATCACCCTTCCTTTTTCTGGTAAAAAAAGGTATCATATAAATTTGTATTTTTTTCAATTAATTTAAATTTTGAAAATTGGGGCTTGAACTAGTTCAGATTAATCATAAAATTAACAAATACTTTCTTGTTAGGACACATGCAAACTATACGCCTTATTTTGTAATTCTTTTTATTGAACTTTACAGCGGAGTCATAACATCTTGATACAAGTACTTTACAGCAACATTGAAGAAATATCAAGTGTGACGCGAAAGGTTTACTTTTATCCCAGAACGGGGTTTTATTTTCGCACATGTGAAGACAGGGCAGGTTGGCACTTGATCCCTTATAGAATAAGTCCTCATTCAGAGTTTTTCTCTCAGGCATATAAGACCTGGCATATTACGTGAGGGATTAATTTAGGGGCAAACTGACCACCGCTGGCAAGGGGTTCCAAATTTCACACTATCCACACACCCACCAGGTCGCTTTCTTCCTCCCATAGACAACAGAAGATATGGACCTATAGGTTTTAGTCGTAATAATATTATATTGTAGTAGCCGGCAACTCCGGTTTCCCGTGTGATATTTTAAAGGAATTAATAGGACAATTCTAAGCAAGATAACATAAGGCGAATAGAAGCTGAAAAGGAAATATGAAGTAACAAATTCGTAGAAGATACGGCAAAGAACAACTTCGACCACATGGTAACATTAAAATGAATCCTTTACTATACAAAGAGATACACCTTCAAAGTGTCAAATATATATAATGAATTGAACAGTCCATGGACATAAATGTCATTCTTCTTTTCTGTTCTTTCGTTTCTTCAAATTGAGAGAGAGAGGGTGGTATATAAAATTTGGGTATAAAGGAGAAATAGCCCCAAAGTTACTTATCTTATTTTTCGATGGGGTTCCACTGGAGAATCTTTCTTCTTTCACGGGCTAATAGACTTTATGCTATTTTTAACACTGGCTTGAAGAACTTGGGTCCCTCGTGTCCAAGATATGTTTTTGTCTTCTTCACCCGGAGTAAATGGCTATGGGTCTGTCTGCCACGTGCTCTTTCCAATAACTGATTTCTCTTCTCGTTTTTTTCGCCGACGGGGAGAAGGTACCACTTCCGTTTTAGAGCCCCAGCCAATCATTTGGCTTCTCCCTCCTTTTCCCTGGTGTCCTGCGACTTGAGGTTACTAAGTACCAACATCTGTTGATATCCCCTCTGTGACCTACATTCTTTCTTAACAGTCACTATTTTGATGGGTTGCCACTGTTCATTCCAACGGGAGGATAGTATTAATCTTATTTCTATCGTCTCCGTGGGATATCACGTGACACAAGTAATTTGTCTAGGCATTCAATTCTTTTCAATTGGACTATAGTGACAGATGTTTGGTTGTCTTAAAACATAGTCTATCCACCACTGTATATAACATTTTCCTTTACAAAGGTAATTATGGTTTCACTGTTTGCCAAATTCTGATTATTTCCTTTGCAATCAATTTTGAAATTTTATTTTTCAAGTGTGGATTTAAGAAAATAAATATGCTGAGTAACTTTTCATAAAGTTGGTGAATTTGTTTTTTTTCTAATTCACAAGATGAACCAAAAAGTATTTTTGAGCTGTTACTGCATGTGAAAACTTTTTCAGACATTTTAATCTGGAAAAAAACAAAAAACAAAAGTTGATTAATTATAAATCAAACTATCTTCCAGTTTTCTCTATTGAAAAAAGACTGACAATGATGAGTTAGGGTTAGTTCTAGGGATAGTGTCTGCCATGTATTAACCATCACCAGGGTTAGTTTGGTTGAAAGGACATATTAAAGGATTTGAGTTAAGGTTAGGCTGGGTCTAAAATTTTGACTTGAAAATACAGGACCATTCATCCAGATTTGCTCCACCTAACCCTATTTCTCAATACTGCTTGGGTCGGAGTAAAAAAAAAATTTGATACACCCTTTATCTGCCCTTTAATTTACTTAAATTCAACAATCCAGATAAATTGTTTTAACAATGGAAGGGTATACCATATGTCAATAAAATTTAGAGCTGATAAGTGGTTTGGTTTCTTTGTTTAATAGTATATCAACCTTCATGGATTATTAAATACCAAAACCATTCTTGTAGAAGAATAGTAGTGGTACTATAATAGCCTGACTAGAGAGCTGAAATTTAACCAATGTGCTACAGGACCTCCTCTTGCCTAACACCCCTCCCTCAAGCCACTAATTGGCATCAAAAACTATAGGATTTGTTTCTAAATTATGCACCTTCCAGGCATCAGTGTTTAAATTTTAATAGAATAAAATAAGACTAATGAAACTAAATAAGATAGAATATTAAAACATTATACTTATTTTTATTTAATTGATCTTTATATAGAATTATACATAGGAATGCTTTTAATGTTTGAGAATAAAACATTAATATTAGAAATCAATAACACCAAGTAATTATTTATTAAACCCATTTTTATTAAAACAGTTTGAAAATTATCCACAAACCATTATATTTTAGTAAAATACAACACATAGCAGGATTTTAAATGCAATGATGACATTAGCAATTTTGAGCCAAATCTAACTCAGCTAGACTTTAATAGACATTGTTAATGAATAACATGCTAATTAAGATTAAATGATTAATATTTAATAATCATTGTGAATATAACAGATATAATCTCCATGATAAGATAAACAAGCTTTTTTTCTTTTTCAAATGATTGTTGCTTAGAACTTCAAAAGAACTAATTAATTTTATAATTACAAATGAACAGCAGTCAAGATTTCAATATCAAATGATAAAAATGGTGAAAATGTAAAAATCCATCAAAAGAAAGTTTCATAGACAGGATTCATAAAGAAAACAACTTGCTACAGTTGACTGAAATGAAAGAATTTCTGTTTTATGGTTTGAGAATTAAGATTATTTTAATTTTTTCCACTGAAAGATAGCAAAAGCTAAATTCAATGTGAGAGAGAAAGTGATTCTTCATTGCTGTCAATGACCTGAACACATATTTAATCCCCATTTTTCTTTTTATATTATACACAATTCTGATTTATTTTTAATTTATTAAGAAAGAAGCAAATGTTGCAACTGAAAAGCATTCTATTAAATGACATTCACACCTTTTTCCATAAGGGTACAGAGCTATTTTACAGCTTTAAATCTTTCACTAATTAACAAGATTACATTCCAAAGCTCCAATTTTGAACCTAAATTTGATCTCTTAATCAACTTTCCGTAAAAAAAAAAAAGATGATTTCATGGAAATATTTTATCATTTATCATGTCAAAACCCAACTTTTAAATTGAGTGTAAAAAATCAGCTTGCTCTACTATGTGTGTCTTATATACACCTACTTTAGCCCACTATGCATAACAAACACAAGGGGAGGGGGCTAATATATCAGTTTTTACAATAACATTTCAACTTAACCCTTGAAAATGACCAATGACAATTGAAAGTACTCAGGAAGAAAATTTGTCAGTTTCTACTTATAGAAAAATCAATATTTTCTTCTGTATTTTTTTTTTTTTTAATACGTTATAAGTTATACTTTGGCAGTAATTATTTCTTTTAAACACTATTTCGTGTTTAAAAGAAATAATTACTGCCAAAATATAACTTATGAATTACACCATATATCTGCATAATTGGCTTCTTGTTTCTCTAAAATTTTTACTGTGAATTTAAACTCCATTTAAGAATGGATTCAAATGGCATATAAGAGTAGACATATAATGGCAACAATTAAGTACATGATTTTTTCTTCCCCTAGGGTTCATCTAAGAAGTAGACTCAATAAGTTTACTTGAAATTAGTTCAGTGCAAAGGCTTATGTAACTGAGTATCCTACCTTTCAAGGGACTTTATTATCAAATCACAAAATTTTAATGTATGAAAGTAATGCAATTTAAGATTTAGGGGAAAAAAAATCAATATGTAAATTTGAAGATTAACATTTTATCTTAGGGTGTTGCAATTTTAGGTGCATGCACAGACTGCATTTTCATATAAAATTTAGAGTTGTTCAAAATAACTATAAAAGTTTTTTCTTAAGATATTTATATGCTAAAATGTTTATTTTGGAGGCAAATTTCACTTATATATATTGGTAGTTTTTATACAAGACTCTACTTTTCCAAACTTAAAAAAAATAATTCTAATAAAATGTATTAGTATTGTTTTCTGGATTTTTTTTTTCTCCATTTGCATTCTTTGTTTTTATAAGGTGTATATATGAGGATAATTAAATAAGTTTCCAGACTTTTTTCATATGGGCACTTTTATTGATAGTACACACATGAAACTCTAGTCCCCTTCGAAGTAATCTCCAGCTGTAATGCACTTGTTGTACCATTCCAACAACTTCTGGAAGGCCCCATGGAAATCCTCTTGTGTGAGCGTGTCAATGACCTTCATCACAGCCTCTTTCATCTCCTCAATTGTCTCATAACGACAGCTTCTGAGCTTAGGGAATAACCCAAAGTCACTGGGAACAAGGTGTGGACTATAGGGATGGTGAGGAACTGTCTTGATGCCCATCTTGTTCAAATAGTCTGTGACAAGGATGGAGTTGTGGACTAGTGCATTGTCCTGGTGGAAATCCCACTGACTCGATTTGAAGAATGCTGGCCTCTTCCGACGGAATCTGTTCCTGAACTCCCTTAAAACCTCAACAAAGTAGTCCCAACTATTTGGCCAATCAACTCTGGTGTATTGACTTCCTTAGTCCTCTTACACCTCTCATCATCCTTCACAGACTCCCTGCCTTCCTTGAATCTCTTATGCCACTCAAAAACTGATGCTCGATTCATGCAAGATGGTCGAAAAGCAGTCTGAAGCATTCCATACATTTCTGTGGCCTTTTTTCCAAGTTTAAAAGAGAATTTTATTGCATATCGTTCTTCTAAAGTGTCCTCACATTCAGATTGCATTTTTGAAATTCACCAGCTGTGTATTCCAATTCCTGCTGTAGGTGTTCAATTGAACCTGAAATCATTAAAATTGGTCAGTGGTCTCATAAGAAGTATAGCAATAACATAATGAATTTTCAAGAGTCTGACAATTTTAAATGCCTGTACGAAAAAGTCTGGAAACTTATTGAATGCACCATATACTTGTTTTTTCCTTTTTAACTAGGATGGCAGTAGTTGGGAAATAAGAGTAAATTACTCTTATTTAAAATCCTCATCTACAATTTCATTAATAAAATGTACTTAAATGTTTTATTGTGACTTCCTCTCCAAAATAAAATACTTTCCAAAGCTCCTAGGTAATAGTATCCCTTAATCAGGATAATGTTAAATACTGTTGAACCACTTGAATATGACTTTGTGCCAGAAACCCTTAATCTCTTTTTATATCAGAGATCGAATAGAGGACAGGTTCTATTAGTCCCCCTCCTTCTTCTCTTTACAAATCTGTTTGTCCTTGACAGCAAAATTATGCCAAATGATTGTCCTGGATATCTATCTTTAAAAAATAATCTCTTGGGAATAAAAAAAATAGAAATTTATTTCATTTATTCTTTTAATATGCTGGGTTTTTGTTTTGTTTTTTGTTGTTGTTTTTTATTTGATAAAATTTTGACTTCCTTGGTTATTCTAATGTGTGCAAGCATGATTTCACAACTAAAGTTACAATAAATTATGGTATCTAAAAGGAAATTTTACATGAATTCATTTTGAGTTGTTTTATATATTAAACAAATTTCTCCCGATTTATTGGAATAATAATGACCATCCTCAAAATTAGTTTTAGACTTTTTTAATATAGAAACATTGTTCTCTAAAGCCTTTCTCAAAACACTTTAAGGATTCAAGAATGACTAGTATTTTTGGTTGGTACACATTTTATTGCATTCACATAGAGTATGTATGATCTATTTTGTAAAAGTTTTTGCAAAACATCTGAGCTAAAAAATAAATGAGTGCAACAAGTTTATGAGAAATAATCTTTTAAATCTGTTAATTTCAAAAAGTATAATAGTTGCAGCAAAATATTGAAATTTTAATAAAGAACCACTTGTATGGTCATGAAACTCTCAAAACCCAAAGAAAGTAAAAATTGCTTTTAGTATTGAAAAAAATGGTTCCAATAAGATAACTGAAAGAAGTTGTTGGTGTGGAAATGAGTAGAATTTGTATGGAATAGTAAATTTTTGGAAATTATTGGTTTCTCCACTCACTTCCTTTGCCTTCATTTTTTTTATTTTATTGAATAGACTTAAATTTTGAATGCAATTTCATTTTTAGGATTGCAAGGAAATCCACTGTCACCTGATATTTTAAATCTTTACAATGAACCAAATGGGACCCAAAAACTTCTCAGTTACATGCTTGATCATCTTGCTCGTGAGTATTTATTCTCTCTCTCTCTCTCTCTCTCTCTCTCATTGTGCTCCGAATCTTAATTAATCCTCTACCTTTTAGGATGAAAAATTTCTTTGAAAAAGACTTTAATTTAAAAATACTTAAAATAAGGGGTTTTCTATACACAATTTTAAAATCATTTCATGAGCTGTTTAATAATACTAACTTAATCACTGCTAATGGCCTGTCCTGTTGGCTGGAACAGAATACTCCAATTGGACCTCTGTAAAGGGGCAAGATCACACCCTCCAATGAAAACGCTTGTAATGCTTTAGGATAGGATCCTGGTGGCTAAGCAGTCTATAACCCAGTTACCCAAGTTGTCACATGGCTTGCAACAATTTACTTAGGCCCTTACTGGACTAAACAGGTGATCAAAGAGGTTCAATCTGATCAATCTGCTGGTCACATTGAGCCTTCTTTCAAAGTCTTGAATTTTTTAAATTTCAAATTAGAAAGCAGTGGCTACAGGGTTAATCATGCTGAAGAAAAATTGATGTTTCCTCTTTTAACATTAGACATGTAGTCATCTTAGGAATGAAAACCTAGAGATCCCAAATTGTTGATCCTTTTCCGCAGTGTGAGTATACTGTGTAATCCTGATTAGCCAAGTGAAAAATCACAAACTCTAAAGCATCCACATCTAGAAACTGACTCAGATCAGACCTCTTTCCTAAATTCTTAGTTCTGGAGTCAATAGAAGATACTCTGATCACCATTGTTCCCTTTCATTATTGAGAAGACACTTAGCTCAATGATCAAACCTACATGTATTAAGAAACTAGCCAACAACGCTGTTGGAAGTCTCACAGAAAACTTATTCAGGCTTCCTACTACAACAGAAATACTTTATACAAGTATTCCTGTTCCTATCTTACCACAACAACTCTCTGAACTTGTCAATGGGCAAGTCCAGATCTCTCCCATTGTGCTTAAGATAAGATAAAAACCAACCTTCACAAACGAGGTGTTACTAACACCCAAAGAATCTCCTAGAAAGATGACAAAGTAGTCTAAATAAAAAGAATGCTCGAAAAAGTTTACCAAAATAACAGTTGCATATATTATGAGTGAAGTTAAAAAATACATCCCAACCCTACTCAGATGTCAAAAATGCCAATGATTTGGACAGCGCTAAAAAAAATACGCCAGACCTCCAGTATATAAAAAATAGAGAGAAAGCAGAAAGAGTCCACGTGGACTGTGAACTACTGCACAACTTGACAAACTATAAACAAAACTGTGCTTATTCAAAAGACTGAAGTATATGGGGGGAGATAAGAGACATAAACACACTCTATCTAGAG
>CAUZXS010003654.1:0-199083 GCA_963585895.1 Sepioteuthis lessoniana
CTCTTTGTGTACAGTTGCGTTAATTTGAACGTGTAGCCTGACAAGAGTTCCTGTACCAGACCGAAATCATGCCAAACGCCATCACACTTGCTCCTCCAAATTTAACGCTGTTTTTAGTGCACTGAGGCGAATATCATTCCTTAGGACTGTGTCGAACGAACCTTCTCCCATCACAACCGAACAAGTTAAACTTTGACTCATCCCTGAAATGAACACAATCCCATTGTTCTTCAGTCCATATGACGTGTTCAGTGGCAAATTTCAGTCGGCTTATTCTGTTCTTATTAGAAATTTAAGGCTTCGTAGAAGCTACTCAACTGTTCAAATTTACTTCATTAAGTCTTCTGGAAATAGTGTGCCTTGATACTTTTTTGCCACGGTTAGCGTTAGCTCTTTTAGAGATAGAGGTTGCTGTCGTTAATCGATCCTTTTTTTATTCATTAGCAATCAATCTGTTTTCCCTTGTAGTAGTTTTCCAATGACTGCCAGGGGGTTTCTTGGATTCACACGACCCAGCTTCCTCAAGTTTTCTTAAAATACAATGAATGACACTATTAGATTTCCCTTTGAAATATCCCCAGTCTTTGAAATATCCCCACTCGAGAGTTTATCTTAATTACTTAACTTGACTATCAGTTTTCTAAGTTCCAATGATGTCACAGATTTTTTCGTCATGTTTACAATGCAAAAGCCGATGAAGAGCCGGTGTAATTCAGTAAAATACCCTATTTTATATTCTTACTCGAAAATCTTTTTAATAATACAAAATAATTATTAAATTCTACGGATTTATTTAATCATTCTGATGTTTTTGATCATCTATTTTTTTTCGAATGTTATATAATAACACTGGTTTACAAAGAAATTGAGCCAGGCACAAAAATACCCGTTTTTACCTAATTTGAGGGTGCTAAATTCAAATTTGAAATCCGTTTTTACTCATCACCTCTAGTTTTTTCGATATGCATAGTGTGCATTTTGTGCATATACGGTATATAAAGGCGTTAATTCTAATATTAGTGAGACTTATGGCTTATTTTTAAGTTATTATGCACTAAATGTAAGTGATAGCATTACATTATATATATATATATATAGTTATATAGTTATATATCGAGACGGATTTTGACAGTTAAGGCAGCAGGTCTCAATCCACACTCTGGCAGTCATTGGAAGAGGTTGTCTCGCAGGCGGCGCAGGAGGTTGGTGTCCCTCAACTATCGTGTTACACATCTTTTGGGTTACTAAATATTAGTATTACATTTTCAAATACACATTTAGTTTTACTTTGTTATATTTTCAGATTCTCCAATGGCTTCAAGCACGTCAAAATGTCGAGGATGCCTCAACAAGGCCAATTCTTTCTTCTACGTGTGTGGGGACTTCACAACAGTTGTACAGCGTCGAACCATCACTTCCCTCCTCAGAACCGCGTACTTTCACTATTTTGACAGTAAAATTGGTGATCAGGACAAGTCTTGGGCTCCACACATCTGTTGTAAACCCTGCTACAATGGACTAACTGCATGGTTTAATGGCAAGAAAGCGGCTTTCAACTTTGCAGTTCCAATGGTTTGGAGAGAGCCGCGAAACCACGCAGATGATTGTTATTTTTGTTTTACTAATATAACTGGTTTCAATGCATCTTCGACGAAAAAGATCAAATATCCCAACCTTCGATCTGCTATGAGACCCGTTCCCCATTCAGATGATCTTCCTGTACCCACGCCTCCAGTAAATAAAGATCTTCTTTCCTCATCAGATGAAGAAATGCCTTCAAGGGAGGATTCTGCCGAGTCAATATCTTTGGAAGATATTAAGTCTACATATTCAGGAACAAGTGGCAATGAGCCACACTGGATCACGCAAGAAGACCTGAATGATCTTGCTCGTGATTTGTATCTGTCAAAACAGCAGTCAGAGCTCTTGGCTTCTCGGCTTAAACAGTGGAACCTAGTCCAGGAAGATGTAAGGAGCACCAGTTTCAGGGTATGCAAGCGGTCTTCACAAAGTACTGTTGTTTTCTCTGTCTCTGGGATAGTCGAGCTGTATCCCAGCATTACAAGCAGAAAGACTGGGGGTCTAGAAGCACTTTTGTTCCTTGCGAACACAGCCCCAAGGAGAATCCTCTGGTGGACATGAATAAGGTGCTTCTTCCTCCTCTTCACATCAAGCTTGGTTTGATGAAGAATTTCGTGAAGGCGTTGCACAAAAATGGTGCTGCCTTCCAACACTTGTCTACTGTGTTCCCAGGTCTTAGTGCTACTAAGCTCAAAGAGGGCATCTTTGTCGGACCTCAGATCCGAGAAGTGCTGAAGGATACTGATTTTGAGGAGCTTCTTAACTTAAAGGAACTGAGAGCATGGGAAGCATTCAAGTCAGTCTGTAGTGGCTTCCTTGGTAACACACGCGTACTAGATTACCAAGCCTGTATTGAGAAGTTGCTAAAGTCTTACGAGGACATGGGGTGCCGAATGTCACTCAAGATTCATTTTCTCCACTCCCACCTCAACTTCTTCCCGCCAAACCTTGGAGCAGTGAGTGATAAGCTTGGAGAAAGATTCCACCAAGACATTACGAAGATGGAGAGTAACTATCAAGACAAATGGAACCCCGGCATGATGGGAGACTTCTGCTGGATGCTCTTGCGTGACATCCCGGAGGCAAAATACACCAGATCTTCTAAGAAAACACACTTTTGACTCTCCGTAGTACTATGAATTGTGTCATTGTGTCATCCAAGTATATTGATTCAATCAGTGTTCTTTATCTATCCTGTTTTATTTGTTATAGGCTGCTGCAACTCTTGAAATATACACATATATTCTCTGTTTATACTAAAAATGAGACTATTTAAAAGCCAGAAAACTAGAGGTGATAGAGCAAAACTATTTATAAATTTGAATTTAGCACACCCAAATTAACAAAAAACACCTATCCCCATTCTTGCCTCAGACCAAAAATTTATTTTTGTAAACCAGTGTTATTCTGATAACTTTATCAAAATAAGTTTATTAAGCTTTATATTTTGGAATTATATAATTTACCTCTACATCTTTGTTTTCCTTGCTAAAATGTTCTATGAAGCTTTAGAATACAAAGTTATTTAACATTTAGACTTTTTCTTAACATCGTTCTGATCTTTATGCTCGCTACTATATATATATATATATATATATATATATATATATATAAGAAACAAAACTTAATTTCCTCGCTAACTTTAACACGAAGCACGATTTTATAGAACTTGACAGCGACCAATCCATTGTTAGACACCTTGATATATAAGGATGAAAGTAATCAACTACAAACAACACTACAAAGATACACATCATTTTCTCCATTGTGGGCATCAGTCAAGCCATGAGGATTGATAGAATATACTCTTAAAATGATGACTTATTTAATCATATTTAAAAATTGAATCTAAATTTTAGAGCACGTGGCTATTTCCAAAATTTTGTCGCAAATTAAATTTACAGAGTTCTCACCATCCCAATAAATAAAGCTTTTATATCAACAAAAAAATAAAGCTTTTATATTAACAAAAAAATAAAGCTTTTATATCAACAAAAAATAAAGCTTTTATATTAACAAAAAAATAAAGCTTTTATATTAACAAAAAAATAAAGCTTTTATATTAACAAAAAATAAAGCTTTTATATTAACAAAAAAATAAAGCTTTTATATCAACAAAAAATGTAACTAACCCCTTCAATTCTACTATAATGCTGCAGCTAGCAAGTATAAAGATCAGAACGATGTTAAGAAAAAGTCTAAATGTTAAATAACTTTGTATTCGTATAAATTATTAAGAATCGCTGGAAAATTGTTCAGCAATATGTTTCTAAAAGTGAACGTGCTTACATATCGTAGAGTAAAAAATCTCAGAGATATTATATGAAGTAGCAAAATTTTAAAGTTATCTAAAATAATGACGGGTAGAAATAGTTTGCTGAAAACACATTAATCAAATTAATTCATTCATCAGTTCTATAAACAATAAGACTCAAAATCTCCCACAAATCAAACCATAATAGTAAAACATTATCTACCATTTAGAATGAACACTTGCTCCAAAAATATACAGGAAAATCCGAATGGTCTTTCAATTTTAGAATAAACAACTACAGATACTGAATTAATTTCCAGAATCATAATAAACTTCTACCAGTAGAACAACATTTCCTCCTAACAGACCGCAACTTTAAACAGAGACGCTAAATTCATCATAATAATGAAAACAATATCAAAGACTACATCAGTTCTCGATATCTACGAAAATAGATCGATATTACATCTAGAAACCTACCAAAAGTTAACACATGAACCAATCACGAGAATTATTAGTAAGCAATTAGACATCAAACTGATACCGTTTACGTCAGAAGAACTCGACTCAGTACTTAGAAAAATTAAAAATAGAAAAGCCGCAGGGCTTGATGAAATTCCCCCGGAAGTATGGAAGACCAGACCATTCGATGACATACTTCTCCGACACTGTAATGCAGTTTATAATCAAAATCCGATAGACAGATGGATGAAGGAATGCATCCTCCATTTCCTTAAAAATGCGACCCCGGATTAGCCAAGAACTACCGAGGTATAACACTTACATCCATAGCAGCCAAAATATACAATGCCCTACAACCCAACCGCATAGAACCCAAGATTGAAAACATTCTCAGGAAGAACCAAAATGGCTTCCGGAGAAATAGATCCACCACCTCACAAATATTGACTATCTGTAGAATTCTAGAAGGCGTACGGGCAAAAAACCTACAGGTGACAATATTATTTGTCGACTTTACCAAGGGAAGATGGAGCAAATTCAACTCGCATACGGTCTACCAAAAGAGACCGTCGCAGCCATACAGAAACACCAAAGTGAAAGTGCGTTCCCCGGATGGAGACACAGACTACTTCGACATTGTAGCTGGAGTACTGCAAGGGGGCACACTAGACCCATACCTCTTTATCATCTGTAATCAAAGAAAACGGTTTCGAGCTGACAAAGAAAAGAAGCAGAAGGTACCCCGCAAAAACAATTACTACGCCGATGATATGGCGATTCTGGCAAATACCCCTGCCCAAGCCGAAACCCAACTGCATATTCTGGAGTGAGCTTCCGCAGGCATTGGCCTCCATGTAAATGCACACAAAATAGAATATATGTGCTTTAATCAAACAGGCAACATTTCCACACTAAACGGTAGCTCTCTGAAAATAGTAGACAAGTTCACCTACCTAGGATGCAGTGTCTCATCGACCGAGACGGACATCGACACGCGACTAACAAAGGCACAGACAGCTATCAATAGGCTATCGGTCATATGGAAGTCACACCTGACCGATAAAATGAAATGCAGTTTCTTCCAAGCAGCGATCGTATCGATACTGCTATATGGATGCACTACATGGATGCTAACTAAACGTATGGAGAAAAAGCTTGACGGCAACTACACAAGAATGCTGCGAGCAATATTGAACAGGTCCTGGATGCAACACCCCACAAAGCAGCAGCTGTACAGCCACCTACCACCCATCACGAAAACTATCCAAATTAGACGAACCAGACATGCAGGACACTGCTGGAGAAGTAGGGACGAGCTAATAAGTGATGTACTACTATGGAACCCTTCACATGGCCGAGCAAAAGCAGGGCGACCAGCTCGAACTTACATACAGCAGCTCTGTGAGGATCCGGGGTATAGCCCTGAAGAGCTGCCGGATGCGATGAACGATAGGGAGAAGTGGTGAGAAAAGGTCAAGGATATCCGTGCCGATGGCACGACAAGATGATGATGATGATGATGATGAGTGACATCTAGAAATCACTTCAAGAGGACTGAACAGGAAGTTGATTTTTTTTAACTGCATTTTAACCCCGAAACACTTACACTCTTCTAATTCATTAAATTTCATATGAAAAATACTACAATGTTTTAAAAATTCATGAACGTTTATATTCATGAACTTAATGACATCTTCAAGGAAAAAATACTTCCAAATTTAAAAATATTTTTGAACAACAGTCAATCGAATGGTTCAGTCGATAAGATAATGTTCATACACATGTGAACACTAGTTCCCTGGCAGCGATCTTAAGTTATCAGTCTTGAAAACTTTAAATGTAAAATGTCTTAAAATAAACACCCTTTGATGATGATGACCAAAGGCTGAAACCACAAGGGATTGACAAATTTATTAAGAATATTTATCAATGCTTGTGTCTGTCCCTTCATTCTTATTATATATATGTATATATATATTAATCATTAGAATTTTGGTCTTATATGGATTTAAAAAAAAAACAAGTATTGGTTTCTTCATTGAAATAAAACAGAAACAACCGATGAAAACGTAGGCGAAATAATACGCAGTTTAACAGCAAAGTTGGTGATATATTGTGATATCCATTTGGGTAGTGGCGTTTTATAAGATGAAAGATACAAAAGAAAGAAAGAAAGAAAGAAAGAAAGAAAGAAAGAAAGAAAGAAAGAAAGGTGCACTGTAAAACGACAATATACGAAGTAAGAGAGAATGTAGAGAAAATAACTTGAGAAAAGAATGATGAGAACTAGAGGCGAGTGGAAAGGAATTTTAAAAAAGAGAAAAAGGTAAATAAATAAAAAGGAAAGAAAACAGGAAATACTAAATAAAGTAAGTACAGTGAATGTAAGGAATGAATAAAACTCCCCATCCACTTTGCTATTCTGGCAGCAAAAATTAGTTAAATTTGTAAATAATTTGTAAATGAATGTTGAATTCAAAAACTAACTTCAAAAAACTATATTACCAAAATTAATTTCAAAAACTATCTTCAAACGAAAAAATTTTAATGTAACAATTTCCTTCCAATTTTTTCTTTTTACTTTCTTTTTTTTTTCAATTTTTTAAGAAGTTTTTTTTTTCTAAAAAATAAACGATCACAAATTTCTGAAAAAAATTTACATGTATCATAACGTAAACTGTTGTTGTTCACTAGTCAATTTCTGTGTTTTGTTTATATTATTTCGACGTTCTTTTTATATATAGATATCAAAAGCGTAATAACTGTTTGTTTCTTTTGAGTCTTATTTTTTTAGTTTTATGCCTCCTGAACGGCATATATTCAGAATTAAATTAAGTCCTGTACAAAGTAGAGTATTCAAACAATTGTTTTACAACTGAAGAAAAAACGTCATTCATTTAATTATAGAAAAGATAATTATAGTACATACAGATATTCATACCAAAAAATCTTGTCCACACACACAATATATATATATATATATATATATATATATGGGGGGGGCAACAGTCTATCATTTAAGCATGTTTGATTAAATAATCAAGACACATTTTGTCTATATAATTTTATTAAGATCCTATAAAGTTTCCTGATAAGTGTTTTGGTTTCATGTTAGAATTGATGGATGAATTTACCAAAATTGTCCTGAGCGCTTTCGAACCTTTCATAGACCGTCATCAGAGGTTTCTTGCATGTGTAAAGAATGTTTTTAAAGAGTTTTTAGTCTTCTTTATGTAACATTATAAAATTACGTAAACGCTGAGTTGGATAAAACTGAGATGCTGATGAATTTAAAAAACAGAACGCTACCAACGAAAATAAAATATTATCAAAAAATACAGAATATTAAAAAAAACTAAAAGCATTTCAAAACATTGTCTCTATTTTCAAAATTAATTCTATTGATTCTAGGTTTTTGGTTTTTATGTGTAGGGCTTCTAGGATTGATAGTCGTAGCTTATTAATTTCGTGTGCTATTATAGTGGTGTTTTCAACTAGAATTGTTCGAAATTTGTATTTGGGAATAGAATGGGTTTTAAGATGTAAGGATATGGAGCTAGAATCATTGAGGTGCATAGTAAGAAATCTTGAATGTGTTGTAGTGGTAAGATCAACATACGTATTATTTTCATTGGAGACACAGTCTCCCAGGAGACATTTGAACATATATACTACAGTTAAAAATGAAAGCACACAACAATTGTAAGAGAAAGTTTACAACAACTATAAGAGAAAATACATTACAATTAGCATTTATTAACTATTTCTCATTAACAACCTGAGTGTGAATGGGGACCCCATTATATTTAAGTTACAATCTGGATTGGAAACTACTTCAGTCTCTAAGTTAGAGCATTTTAATGCAATTATCTATTTATCTATTGAAAAAATCTCGCTACAATGCGTCATTTTTGCTGTCATATGTTAACAGAAAAGAGTCGTATTATTGTAATCATTCAAAATAATGTTTTACAGATAAAATCGAACAAGAATATATATATATATATATATATATATATATATATATATATATATATATATATATATATATAATTATTTTACAATTCATTTATTCAAAGAATATATATATATATATATATATACAGAGTGAAAGAGAAAAAGATTCGAAATTATGTTTTTTACCGATAAAATCAAACCCCACCCCTTCTCTCTCTCTCTCTCTCTCTCTCTCTCTCTCTCTCTCTCTCTCTCTCTCTCTCTTGATGAGGAATAATTTTCAACTATTTGCAACAATTCTTAATTCTTGCTTTCTCGATAACTATAGCTGGTTGACATGGTCCTACTGAAAGCCCTCAAGTGTTTCTCAATAAAAGTGTGTATCGTGAGTTTACATATTTTAATGAATTTTTTAGACTATGTATTCCTTTTGTAAACTATACCCACACAGATGATTTGTATTTGCCTTTATGTCGAAAAAGGAAATGAACGGTTTCTAATAATTCGGTTCGGTTGGGTATCAAGACAATTTGCAAAAAGAAACGATATGGATTCAAAGTTATTTCTGGAATGCTCTCGACGAATTTGAATTTCCTTGTTTTTGGTGGGGGGTTTTTTGTTGTTGTTGTTGTTTTCAGAAAGCCTGTCTGTCATTTTCAGGGCAGCTGGAGTTCCGAAGAAGCCAATTCTGGCTGCGATTAGTCCATCCCCAGTCATCAACTGTTGGCTGGTCAGAGTCCAACAGCTAACATAAACTTCAAACTTGTTGAGTGGTCAGCATGGGGTTCTATATATATATATATATATATATATATGGGATTTCTATTAGACTGACACCGAACTGTGAAAAAATATGCCAAATTAAATCTATAAACAGATGTTCCCAGTAAATCCCGAAGAACTTGAAAAACAGAAGGACTATTAAAAAGTTATAAAATGAATAGGGAATTCTTCAGGGAGACGTGTGGAATTCTTTATCTTTTCTGGTGAAGACGTTATGTATTTCTCTAAACAATATTTTTGTCTGGTGTTTGAGTCAAACACGGCTGTGCTGTCATTTGGCATGTCTTTCTCCACTCACATCCGATTTGTTATTTTGCTGGTAAAATTTGATTGGTGCAAAAACTACATTGTGACTTTTCACAAAAGAGTTAACAGAATTTTCAAAAAGAAATATATCAATGATAACATTTAACTGATCTGTTTTAAAGGAACTCTCAGACTTTTATCTTTTATCTTGTTTTCTGGCAAAAGGAATTTCACTCAGTTGAATTATAATTTTCTGCATCATCCATCCAGTGATTGGTTATCAAATTATATAAATAATATGAGGGTTGTTCAAAATGTCCCTAGCCTCAATCATATTTTAGATCTCTCAAACATTTCTCATTTTTGTATGAACCTTACCTCCACAGAAATTAAGACAGAAATCTAAATTAGTTTTTCTAGTTTCTTAAGAAGAGGGAACGCATTGCCACAACAAATATGTTCAGATATTGCTCTTCTTCCTGGATGAGGCTTAGAACAACCATCGAACAGTATCGCTCAATTTTGGTTAAAATTTATATGGATATATGCATAAATGTGCATAGATAGTGGAGGTGCCCGTGGTGTAATGGTTATCGTCGCAGGATGTGGACTCGGCGACACGAGTTCAAATCCTGGACGAGACTGATTGCATTTCACATAGCACTTGGGAAAGGTATGAATCCAAATATTCTCCCTCCAGCTATGGGTAAATAGTAGGGCAGACTAGGTTCTTCAGCCTTGGTGAGGCGACTAGTCTAGGAGAAGGAAAACTCTGAATTCAAACCTGTTAAACTCCGCTTAAAAATTGACCTTGTGTCATATCCTGCCCGAGCGGAGGGGTTGGTAAATAGGATAAATGTGCATAGATAGATAGATAGATTAAAAGCACATGCAGTGAGAATAGAATTATTTTTGCATATATGTATATACACACATACACATCAATCAATCTATCTTGCCCGAGGAGTATTTTTTTTAAATTAAGATTTAAAGTGTAAAGTAGAGGAACCTATTGTATATAGAGGAACCTATTGTATATAGAAAATGAGTGGAAGGCTGAAGAGTATGTTGGGTTTTATTGTTATTAGTAACTAGTATACAAATTAGGACATAGAAATGTTGGTTGGAGGAAGGTTCTGATTAGCTGACAAGGATAGAATAAAAGCAATGAAATTTGATCAGGTAAACTGTTGCTGTCTGACGATTATAACAAATTGCATAAAATTTTAAGTAACAGCAAGCAGTTTTAAATCTTTTAATTTATGTTTGATTTTAATTCGGGTCAGTCTGTGACATAGAATATTTTTATACCGTTGTTAGTGATTACTAACAAAATTATATATGTGTGTGTGAGGGTTTAGTTTGAACGGTGGGTTTGTTGAAGCATTTGAATTTTAGTTGAAATGAGAGAACTGATCAGAACTTGTCGACCATTTGGCTAGTGATGTTGTTGTAATCTCGCACATATATTAGTGTCAGGTCAGTACAGAAATTGGTCTTCCATAAAGAAAGGTTAATGGATTTTTCTCGTCTTGAAGTAAATTTCTTTCTTATTGAAAATATTCATTTTTCTTGGTAAATGACGTAGACAGAAATGTTTAATTTTCTCTGTTGATTGTTTTGTGATAACTGATTAAAATGGTACTGTAAGTGACCAATAATCTCATAATACTTTTGAGCTCATTAGCTCCTTTGATAATATTAGCACTTGGGGTTTGTTGGAACCTTTCAAAAAAGGCTAAGTTGGAGGGTTTCAACAAAGCCATCTCATAATGTTCTAGTAAATATGACTATCACTTGCAAACTAAAACATATAGTCCCATCCATGCCTTGCTGCCACAACAGGTGTTATTTGTGGGGCATATCTCCCAGGATGGCTAACAGCAATAAATCTTTATATTTTTCGAAACACGTGCCATATGTAAATTGCACTCGAGAGAAAAATGTGCTTTTGATTCTTGACAATCACAAAAGTCACAACGGTATAGAAATCATTGATTGTACCCACCCTGTTGTTGTAGTGCTACAGTTGCTTTCTCACTACTCATACAAGATGCAGCCCCTTGATGGAGTTGTTTTGGGTCCAAAAACAAGAGGGAAGCTATGACAATTTATGACATTGCTCCATCAATAAATAAAGCTATGACACCTATCAACCGCCAGTCTGATTTTTGGAAAACTGGGATTAATCCCTTGAAAGGAATGCAGTATATATCCCTCCTGATGTGACGGATCGTCCGATTAACATTGCAATTTCTGCTATAACAGAAGATTCCACAACTAGTTTCACTGGAGTTACTACATTAACCCAGAGGGATGTAAATCAACCCGGTCCATCAACTTCAGATATCTTAAAACCTGAGGATATATCTAACTATTTCGTAAAGCTGGCACTATGGGAAAAAGGTGGAAGAAAACCTGGGAGGACTAGAATCCTCACCGATACTCCTGAGGGATTTGAAATGACTCAGCAGGTATACAAAATAATTTTTTTTAAATTAGCGAAACAAAAACATTCACATAAATGTTTATGGCGAAATTTGTACTTAATGTTTCCTAAAATGTCATATCTGTTAAAAATGATCCGTCTTGTGACGATAAAGCCACAAAATGATGGGAATGTGAATACCCTTCAAATGCTGATATGGGTGACTATGTCTTTGAAAAATGCAAGAAAGAAAACTGTCTAATATTGTGTATGTAGCGAGTGAGGGAACATCACAAAAACTTTTTTTCCATTTATGTCTTTAACCCTTGGTTGAATTTGTAGCAGAAAGATGTACTTTTGAAAAATATCTAAACATAATCATATTGGAAAAATTGGTGTTTTTGTAAACATTGATCCAAGAAGCAATTCTCTCTCTCTCTCTCTCTCTCTCTCTCTCTCTCTCTCTCTCTCTCTCTCTCTCTCTCTCTTATATATATATATATATATTACTTAAAATGACATAACCATAGAAATCTGATTACTATTTCAGGTTTGTCGGGATCATGAAAATACGATGGCATTAAAAATTTTCTTTTAAAACATCGCAATAAAATACAGTATGACCAAACCCAGTGCTGACTGTGAAATCCGTTGATAATAGATATCCATATATTCGAGACAAATCCACAGAATTAAAGCGTCTAAAAATTACGCTTCAGTTTAAGAACTCACCTGACAGTAGACAGTTGAAAATAAAACAGTGACGAAAAATAATGAGAATCAATATAACAATAATAATTGAAAATATCATTTAATTTGCAACTCCAATCATCTGTTTCAGCTATACATTACAAATGAAATCAACATGTTTTTTGTAGTACTCTCGTCTTTTTTTTTCTACGATTTAGTTAGGCTTCAGTTGAAAGAGTGAAGTTTAGACACTAGGATAACAATTCGGATTTTTTATTGAAGTGTATGTTTTGATTAGAGTATTTGATTATATTTCCTTCTTCGAGGTACAGTGTACAATAATCCTTTATTATGTCAATAAAACCCTGACTAGATTGTGACAAAATGACCATTTTTGTACCCACAAAAGATCAGACTTTTATAAACAACAAGTTTACAGGAAGCACAATAACATCATTGAATACAGCAAATTTCCCATCTGTAAAATAATATTTTCCAACGTAGTTACAACCATTGGCTTATGTATTTTTACCAGCAATGAACAAGAGTCTACAAGCTGCATTCCTATGAGGGTCACCCCAAAAGTAATGCCTCTTGATTCATCATATTTGACCATAACGTCATCGGCAGATTTTGGTGGTATGGCACTCCAAGTTGAACCTTCTTTTTTGCTTTATTATAGACAGCAGCTGAGCGGTATTGTGAAGTGTGTACATAGTATTGGTTCCCTCACTGATGTTCAATTTGTGACATGCCACAAAATGAAAAAGAACATCCTCAATTAGCTGATCCACGCAACATTTTCCTGACAATGACGTCGTCATAGCTGCTGAGAATTTGATCAAGCATACCCTTGTAGAAAAATAATGTTTTCAAGCTGAAAACTTCCTCAAATCAATGGGGTTATTGTACTCCCCACATTTGTACTACAAATACAAACTCTTTCTAATTTCAGATATCTTACCAATTCGAATGAATAGCAAACTTATACAACAAAAAGAAATATATTTATTTTATAGTACTGCAGTATTGAGATAGAAATCTGATTACAATTTCAGGTTTTTCGGGGTCATGAAAATAAGATGATACTAAAAATTTTCTTTTAAAACATTGCAATAAAATACAGTATGGCCAAATCCAATGCTGACTGTGAAATCCGTTGATAATAGATATCCATATATTCGTGATAAATCCTGAACAAGGTTGGTGGTATTTCACATAGCGCGAATACTCTTGGAGAAAGGTATGGATCTATTTTCCCTCTAGCAATGGGTAAATAGGCAGACGGGACTCTTTAACCTTGATATGGCAATTGAAAATTGAATTGAACCCAGCTGTAGACCTGGAGAGGAATGGGCTCAGTCAGGTTATTCCTACCCAAGAAATGCTACATAAGTAGCTCCCCCGCGATCAAAGTAGGTTTTGGAACCAATGAGTGAATTAAACAAATAAGATGTTGATTGTTGGGAATTATTTAGCGTTGTGTTTTTTTAAAAAAAATTTTTCATAAAAAATAATATAACAATCATAATGCGACTGTAATTATGATGTTTCAGTTATCATACAGGTTACTTTAATGTCACTTTTAGGTGACTCGTATAAGTGTAAGGTTAGCGAGTTCAGCTTGAAGACGAGTTAGTGAGTTAGATTCTCATTGGGTGCCTCAGTAAGCTTAGTAAATGACTACTTTAACACCGCTTTCCATCCTAAGCAAATCAACTGTAAAAATATAATGAATTAAACGATAACATTTCAGATGTCAATGACTGAAACATTTATTCATTCATTTTATTAATCTGAGCTTTTCCCTTTGGATCTCGGTTTGATTTGGTCTATTTCTTTTACGGTATATCAACTCCTTAGGAGTATCTAAAGTCGAAATTTGATGCTTGATTATAAATTTTACTTGTACTAAATGCTTGATCACAATCATTACAATATTTTCAATGTTCCATTGCATTTCTTTTTTTCTTTTTTATTGCCTTTTTTATTTCTCATTCAGATTTTGGTGGCTTTGAAAATATTTAGATTTAAATAGATTAATTTTCTCATATTTTGAAAATATCAAAAACTTAAGACTGTTTTTTTGTGTCTCTATTTGACTCTTTTGAAACGATAAATAAATGAAAATAGTTATCGATTCTGTTATTGGTGAAATTCTTCTCCATAGTAAAAAATAAGAGGCGTCAATTTTATTATGAGTTTTTGGTTGTTATTGTAACGAAACGAAAAATAAAGTTGGTCTAGAAGTAAAAAAGGTTTTATGGATTTATTTTCCAAACAGCGTTTAAACTGTATGCTTTAACCTAATAAAAGGTGAGGATACATTGCTTCGTTCGTGAGAAAAGAAAATTAGGGGAAGAGAGCAAATTAGATTATATTTTTTGATTGATGATTGTCCCAGTAACTGTCTCAAAGATTGTTTTTCTATTCTGTTGTCTTAACGTGGTCCGTTAGAATTTTGATTACTGATCTGTTGTTTTTTACAGGAATTTTACTTTTTAAAGCCTCATTTTAGGGTTCTTTTTGGTTTTTGTTTGTTAGGGGAAGAGTTCTGCAGAGGGCTTTTGATTATAACCAGATGTTCTATGCTCTATATATTCAGATCTGTAAAATGGTTAAAAAGATTTAGAAAAAAACGGAAACATGTTTTTGAAAGCATCTATCAAATAAGGATTGGTCGGCTAGAAAAGAAGCAGAGAACTGTTGTAAGAAAGCATAGAATATCAGACTTGTCTAAGTTATTTGTTGATATTTATACCACATTAGAATCTGAATTTCACTCGTACTAGACTGCCCTATAGAGACAAGGAAGGAAGGGAAAAAGAAGCCAATAAAAAGAAAAGAGAATTCAACAACAGAAACAAATAAAAAAGAGAAAAAGTCAAGAAAATCATGGAAAATTTGAAGTCTTGTGCTCGTTTGGAGTTGCCTTGATCTTCGAAGAAAATGGGACCTTCATACACATATGAATGTGGAAAAACACCCACACCTAAGCGCAAAGGGTAAAAGAAAAACTCCTTAGTTTACAGAAAATTAAAAATTAGAAAGCAGTTAAATGTAGACTAAAATTATTTCCTCCTTTTCTTTTTTTACAAAATATACTAAAAATTTAACTGAAATCCGAAAATTATTAAGATCTTATTAATGAATGGGTTATTTGACTTTTTAGTAAATTAATAAATGAAATATAATTGATAAATAAACTACAAGTAATAAAAACTATAAATCATCATTTTAAAGTTCCCTCTATTTTTCCTATGGTAATCTTTGTTCATTCGTGACTGATATAAATGGTATAACCGTGAGTATTGTGACATGACGTTATTTTTATGTTGGATTTTGTTGCCAACTGTTTTGTCGCGTAAAGTTTTAATCATGCACTTTATTCTCTCATAATGCAAAAATATTTACAAATCATTTTAGTTGTAATTTTTAAGGCACCAATTTTGTTTGATCTCTCCAGAAATTTGATGCTGCTAAACTATAAATGGAGAATTTTTTGATATATGAAGACAGAGAAGAGCGACAGGGAAGTCTCGATTCATTTATATATGTCGTTGAAATGAACATGAGTCAAGATACATTTGAACATTAAAAATAATAAATGGTCGTTTTGTTACTTGTGTTGATTACTTACCCTTGCTTGATAGAGAGAAAAATAAACATTCTTTGCAACTATCAGAAAACATTACGTGTCAGTCCTGTTTTAAGCGGGAAATTCAAACGCCTTGTCAATTGAAACAGAGCAGCTAAAATGAAGACATATCTTTCGTTTCTCTTTGCGAGATATAAAGTAAAAGGTTTCTCTCTACATCTGCATTCTCCTAACTTTGCTAAAATGTATGTTTATATTTGATTACATGATTACCCCAATGTATTTTCCCTTTGTCTTCAAACAAAAAATTATGTTTTTACATAAGTACGGCTATTTTTCCTCTCTAAGTAGTAATACGATTACGGACAGACAAATTATAAATTTTCCCCGTCTTTACATGTTACATTTTATTAAGAGTCTATAATTCTGAGTTGTATTACAAGTCAGAAATCAAACTTTTACGAAAATACTCCTATGAACATTTTATATTTGCGTACATGTATAGATGCATGATACTGGTAATTAGAATTATCATGTTTTTCTGTTTATGTAAGATGAGGATGCTAATAACATGCATTTGCATATGTCAGCCGGTTGTGAGGGTATTGTATAAAATCAAACTGGGACATGATCGGAAAAAAATAGCCTTATTCTTTTTATATCGAAATGATTATCGATTGATCTGGCTCAGTCAGCTGGTTGGGTTAACTGCATCTCTGCTGAAGAGTAAGACTCCCACAACGAGTTTCCTGATTATGACACTAAACACTGATGTTGAAGCTCCTGTAATACACACAATATGCATGGTGTATATGTATTTAACCAACCACTCCGCCAAATTTTAAGTGGAAAACATTTGATTTAAATTCAGAATTTTCCTTCAACTAGTCTGATTGCCTAATCAAGGCCAAAGAATCCAGGCTGTCATATAATCTATTGCTGGGGGAGGATAGATAGTTTCATGTCTTTTCCAAAGTCATTAGCGCGAAAGGAAACATATATGGTTTCGTACAGGATTTGAACTCGGGTCAGCGATTCTATTTCCTTCGATGATAATCGTTAAGCTTTGCGCGCCTCTTTGGATATATGTATATGCACTAGGGCACACATACATGAATTTAAACAGTTACATATGAGCCGAACACCTTATTTGGTGTAATAGTTAGCTACGTAGGCTAGCAAACTATTGTTTGTGAGTTCGTTTTATATTTCTGGCCTCAGCTAAGATAAGCTTTGTAAATGACAACAATCGAAGAAGTATTTTATTGAAATTATAAAACTTTTAAATGTTATAAAACTTTATCTGAACAGACGCTGTTATCAAAAAGTAGGAAAAAGTTGACATATATGTGCACATAAGTACGTGTGCGTATACACAGCATCTGAGGCATGACAACTAAACAAGATCCGATGGTGAAGCTCCAATTCTAGAGTTTTGGGGATAATGTAGTTATCTTTTTGTTGCCATTACTCCCATGTCCACTCTGACTTGGAGGGCTAATATCTGTTATGATTCCATCTTTGAGTCAAATAGATCTGTTTGAGATAATGATTAGAATTATTTTGAAATGTATTAATATATTGTCAATTAAAACATTAATAATGCAACAAAATATAAAAATTAACTGTTTAAATTCATTGTGAAGATACGTTTTTGTCCCTGTAGTGTAATGGCTAAAGTACTGAACTGTAGCCTCGAAGAAAGCGAGTTCGAACTCCAGTCGTACTATTACATTTACCTTCGGATTAATACCCTTGGGAAATGTATAAAAACCCCGCTTCTCCTCCAGTTATTTGTTAGATTGTATTGCTGCTGTTCTTCTTTAAGGATGGCTTTGACATTAAATAATCCATGAAGGTTGATATGCTATTAAATAAAGAAAGTAAGCCATTTTTGTAGCGTATATAATGAGGGATTATTATTGCTGAACTGACTTCGGCAAAAAAAAATCCAATAAATAAGGTTTACATGCCGTAAAACAACCAACAAACTACACATAGATAGATAGATTGATAGATACTCTTTTTATATATATATATATATATATATATATATAAGGATCATTAAATAAGTTTCCAGACTTTTTTCGTATGGGCACTTTTATTGATAGTACACACATTAAACTCTAGTCCCCTTCGAAGTAATCTCCTCCGGTTGCAATGCACTTGTTCTGCCGTTCCAACAACTTCTGGAAGACCCCATGGAAGTCCTCTTGGGTGAGCGTATCAATGAACTTCGTCACAGCCTCCTTCATCTCCTTAATTGTCTCATAACGACAGCCTCTGAGCTTAGGGAATAAGCAAAAGTCACAGGAAGCAAGGTCTGGACTAGAGGGAGGGTGACAAACTGCCTTGATGCCCATCTTGTTCAAATAGTCTGTGACAAGGATGGAGTTGTGGACTAGTGTGTTGTCCTGGTGGAAATGCCACTGACCCGATTTGAAGAGTGCTGGCCTCTTCCGATGAAATCTCTTCCTGAACTCCCTTTAAAACTTCAACATAGTAACCCTAACCCTAACCCTTTGGCCAATCAACTCTGGTCTATTGACTTCCTTACTCTTCCCCACACCACTCATCATCCCTCACAGACTCAGACTCCCTGCCTTCCTTGAATCTCTTATGCCACTCAAAAACTGATGCTCGATTCATGCAAGATGCTCCAAAAGCAGTCTGAAGCATTCCCTACGTTTCTGTGGCATTTTTATCAAGTTTTAAACAGAACTTTATTGCGTATCGTTCTTCCTCACGTCCAGATTGCATTTTTGAAATTCACCAGCTGTGACAATCAGGTTTTAGTAGGGTGTATTCCAATTGCTGCTGTAGCTGTTCATTTGAAGCTGAAATCCTAAAAATTGGTCAGTCATCTCATAAGATGTATAGCAATACTGAATTTTCAAGAGTCTACGACAATTTTAAATGCCGTTACAAAAAAGTCTGGAAACTTATTGAATGCACCACGTACGTATATATATATATATATATATATATATATATATATATATATATATATATATATATATATATATATATCATGGATACAATGTAATGTTGCGATAGTTTTATTTCATTGGTTTAAAAGTAATATTTCTAAATGCGTTTTCAATTTGTTCAGAGGTAAATAAATACGATTGACAATTTACCTTATTTGTCTGTACAGGTGCTTTTGTCCAAACAATTATGTATGTATGCAAATGTATTCAAATATATGTCATCGCTTTTACATATCAATATGGTTGAGCATTTACTCTTGTCTAATAATTTGTAATATGTGAGTTTATGTCTATGCCAAAATGACCGTTGAGCAAATTCGTCTTTTATTTGCGCGATCCTTCCCGGTTGTCCTTCTAGAACTTCTCACAACAATATTTTCTAAAAGATCTGTCAGTTTATGACGACGCTGACTTCAATGTTTTCTTGCCAGTTTGTACATGCACGCATGCTTCAACGGGAACGATTGAGTTCCTGTTCCAGATGCCATGATACATAATAGTGTGTTTCAAATATAGATGTATATTCTTATTTTACTTTTACTAGCGTGAAAACGAGTAAAATTTATAATTAAACGACATAATTGCAATTTGAATAGAACATCAGCAAACTAATTAGAAACATAGTTGCTTAAAACGACGAGCTAAAAGAACAGGACTCTTTTAAAAACAATTTACTTCTGAAGGTTCTGGTCGGAATTTTACATTTTACTTGTTCAATTTTGAAATTTGCCTTTAAGGTACGTGTATGATGAAAATTAAACAATATATGTAATATTCCAACATATTATCCTATTATTTCATTTTAAAGCAGAAAAAATCAATGGAATAAAAAGAAAATAATACTCTTAAAATAAAAATATTGTTATTTTGATAAGCAACTAATAATTTTTTTTAGTTTTTTGTTTTTTTTTTACATGTTAATGATTTTCTTTTCGGATTAATTAAAAGATTATTTTACTGCACTATTTGGCATATTGTGCATTTATCTTTAGGCCTAAAGTTAATTTGGTCATAAACTTCTAAAATTTTTCGAAGACTTTTGAACACGTAGCTGGTGAAAGTGAAATTTCTCTTTGGAAATTTTAAACCTTGAGTGGTCTCACTTAGTTGGGTATTCAATCAATGAGAAATCGGATCATTTTCAAGATGATACGAATATTATTGTTATGAATTTTCAAATTGAACTGGAAACTTGTTTATTCTCTAAATTAAAGCATCTTAATGGTATTGCACTCACAAAAATTTCCAGAGAAACTATAAAAAGCTTTATTTCTTGTAGTTTAAATACTTTCGACCATTTTTTTCTTTGCTACAAAAACTAGATCATTATAAAAATTGGATCAATACAAAAATTGAATCAATATAAATTATTCAAACTACTGCTTATTGGTTTTAATAGATTTAACTTTTTTTTTAAATACTCTTTTAAGACTTAGAATATACACGTGTGTGTGTGTGTGTGTGTGTGTGTGTGTGTGTGTGTGTGTGTGTGTGTGTGTGTGTGTGTGTGTGTGTGTGTGTGTGTGTGTGTGTGAAAAATGTAAGAAAAGAAAAAGAAAGTGAAATTTTGTCTACTCTGTTTAAAGTGACAAAAATTCTTAAATAAAATGACAAGGCGAATTGTATTTGGAGTATCAAGCAATAGTTTAACTTGAAAACCAGACATCACAATCTTTACATTGGCACTACAAGTTGTAAGTGGATGCCTAAAAGAAACATGCGAAGGTGTTAACAAGGTTTATGCCCGCTAATTGTTTACACAAAGAACTGAGACGACCTTAAGGAGTGCCCGCCAAAAAGAAATAAAATACACAACACAGAGAAACATTTATATGCACACACACACACACACACACACACACACACACACACACACACAGAGGAAAATTGGCAAAAAAACTTACACACATGTTGATACAAATACACATTTAAACCCAACATGAAATTACATTATGATTATGTTTTAAGTATTTGAATATTCTCACTACACTAATAACCAACAGATCACTTGTACTTCCATCGACAGGGCAACTCTGATATGCATCCAATAGCAATAACACACATTCATAAATAATATGATTGATTGATTTTAACAGTATGTTAACCGGTCAGTGATTATCCTACATCTAGATGTTAGGGAATCGTATTCGTTGTATGTTCAAATCTATATTTTTCCTGTTGTTGTATCTTAAGAGTTCTGTTTTGTTTTTTGTACACGTTTCTATCGAATAGAAATAATTTTTACCCAGATCTCTTTGACCCATCGATGCTGCCACTCCGAGTCAGAGTCGAACTAGGAGTAATTGCCATAAAGAGGTATTCTACACTCCCTAGATCTCTTTAACTGGGTATGACACGAAACTGTATCTGATGGTGATCAGATGCAGTTTAATGTCATACCTAGGATATCCCTTTTTGGAGTGAGGGGGTCTTACCTCGCTACAATGGATACAGTCAGCGTAATCTTAGCTAAACCAGCAGAACATTCATAGATAATTGATAACTATGAATGACTCTATGGATCTGTGACTGCATCAATGATTGTTATAAACTATAAGTTAAGATATGCTGTGTATGCACTATGAATTACTTTATTTTGAATTAAATACGGAAAATACTTTTGCATTAATAATTAAGAATACGTTTGGGATGGATTACTACTCCTTTTTACCATGCAATACATAGCTATGGACAGATCATTCCCAATAATTCATGGGGAGGAGGTTCTGTAGCGTAGCAGCTAAAGTGCTGAACTACAACATCATAGTAATCGAGTTCGAACTCCAATCGCGCTATTACATTCGCTTTCGAACTAATACTTTTAGGAAAGATATGAACTCGCTAATCCTCCAGCTATGGGTCATAGCAGTAAACGACTGAAACTTCATTGTCAGCAACTCATAGCCATCGACAAATCATATCTATCTAAATAATTCATCTCCAAGGGTTCTTATCCAGAATATCCTCTTTTGGAAATATCGGCAATAATATACAAAAGGATTTTATAGAAATACAATATTTACTTTCCCTATCCACACGAGTCACTTTTAATCAATTTCTTCGTTTTTCTTCTTTTTTTTTCTATCGTTCAACAATCGACCGTGAGTCGCCATCTTTTTAGAGATTGAGGAAGAAAAGACTTAAGAAATATAGAGTTTGAGTGAATTGTAGCGATGAATATTAAATATCATCTAAAAATTAATCGTAAAAAAGAATTTAGTCACAAAATTCCCCTATTACAAAAATCTAAATTTCGTCACTGCTGTTGATATGAAAACGCAAGTAATAGATGTCATGTAGCTAAGGGATAGCGGTGGGCAAAATAAAATAGTAACAAATGAGTTTCAATAATGTACCTTTTATGACAATACTCATATAAAAAATATTATCCGTTTCAACTTTTTATTTGAAATCTGTTCGTTTGATTTAGGCGAGTTTCTTTCTTTCTTTATCTGCGTGTAGTGTGTGTTCTTCTGTACCTGATGCCTATTCAAAATGTGCATGAACGTGCGGATTGACTTAGCTTTTATAAGGTGGACACAAGACTCCAAAATCAGACTCACGAGCAATCACACGACTACGAATATATAGGGTTGGGACAGAAGTAACAGGGTAGTCGATTATAATAATATAGTTACCGACAATCCTTTTACTTCTGCTCCAACCAGAATATAAATGTGTGTGGCATGATGCTATATACTTCTATGCACTATATATATATATATATATATATATATATATATATATGTGTGTGTGTGTGTGTGTGTGTGTGTGTGTGTGTGTGTGTGTGTGTGTGTGTGTGTGTTTCTCCATATTTGTTATTCATCCATTTGATTCATGCCGGTGGGAGAGTGAGTTTATTTATCCAATGGAAATTCACTCCAAAACAAAACAGATTTCAAAAAATCTATCCAGCCCGCCTACTTTCCTTGGTAAGGACGCCACCCAGGGTGCTGTCTGTTAACGATGGAAACAGACTTAACAAGGTAGCCTTTCATAACATAACGCCCGTTGAGTAACTTCGAAGTGTCAGAGGGGTTGTATAGTTAGTGTTGTCGACATAATTATCAAATATCGAAAGTTGATATGTTCTATTCTGTATTAAATGTTATGTAAAATAAACATATTAAATCTAAAAACGATTAAAATCATGATTAAGAAAGTCTTCTTTATTCTTCGACAGAAATTATATTAACAGCAATCTCGAACACTTCGAGTGACATGGACGAGAATACTAATCTTGCTAATGACTTGCTCTAGTAAGAAATTAGCAAGATTAGTATAACCTGTTGGTTGTCGCGATGCGATACCGAGTATATCCCCTTCAGGGTATCTTTCAAGAGTAATAGGGATTGCTTTGAAATTCAAATCTCCTTTCTTATAAGCTACTTGGTCGTCGGGGTACCATGCCAAGTATTTCCCCTTCATGTCATCACTCTGGGAAATGTATGAAATCTTAGCTGTGCCTATCTCCTTCCTTATTAAGGTTGTCAGGGTGCCATGATAAGTATTTCTCTTCATAGCATCTCTTTGAAAAGTAATATTGATTGGCAGTGCCCATCTTCTCCCCCATAACCTATAAAGGTGGTTAGAGTGACATTTCGAGTATTTCTTTTCATATGTTCTTCAAAGATCTTTAAAAAATGACGTTCAGTCCGATATTGTCTTCTAACCAGATAATTTACAAAATTTTGACTACCCTTGCTTGTTAGAATCGATTTTTTAGGGGGGAGGGGGTATTTTTTAGAAATATTTACGAAACTAAAAACATGGCTCTGCACCTTGTTTCAAGAAACAATTTTGGATCCATTTTTAAATCCTGATGAAAATAGTTAAAAATCCCGGATGAACTCAACAATATTCATCGCAGCTCATTAGTGAGATGTGTCTTAAGAAATATCATAGCTACGCTGAAAAAGAAAAATCACAACGTTCAAGTTATTTACGATGTTCATCTTTCAAATATGAAACGTTGTCAGTATAATATAACAATTATATTTACTGCAGCACATGCAGCTATAAACAATGCTTGGATACATTATCTGACTCAATGCACCCAACGAAATAAATGTTCACTGACATCATTTTTACATTTGTAATCTCTCACTATAGCATTTATGTGCGTACTGTTACATTGACTGAAGTACTCGTCTGCTTAATAAGACAACAATAGAAGTCTATAAAGATAAGTAAATGGACATCAGTTGTGAAGTTCTTTGAAGAACAACAATTTTAATTGAAAAAATAGATTTGTAAACTGAAGTTTACAATCCGAAATAAAAGTTTTATTTTCTGCAGCTTTAAAGAACAAAATATAGACCAGTTAGAACATGTGACACATTATTTGTGAAGGGTACTCCAACGGAGTGTCAAGTCAACGAATGAAAACTTAGAAATTTCATGAAATTTTGTCGAGAGATATCTTAAGTAAGGGAGGGATCCTTAAGGGACCTTCAGGATTTAAACATTTTTGTTTTTTGTCTGAATTGTTGGGCCTAAAAAAATACTATGTAATTACATTTCCAGCCCGAAGATGTAACATAAACCTAATTAATAATATTTAATTAGTGTGAATAATTCTTTTAGGAAAACTAATAATTCGAGTGTTTTTATTTTTATTTTTGTTTTTGCTTTTTTTGTTTTGTTTTTGCTTTTTGTTTTAGTTTTTGTTTTAGTGTTTTTGTTTGTGTGTGTGTGTGTGTGTGTGTGTGTGTGTGTGTGTGTGTGTGTGTGTGTGTGTGTGTGTGTGTGTGTGTGTGTGTTTTGTTTTTGTTTTGTTTTTTTGTTTTTGTTTTGGTTGGTAGGGTGGTTGGTAGGCTGGTTGAGGTTTTGTTGTTGTTTGTTATTTGCTTTTTGTTTTTTTTACGTTTGAAAACATACATTTTGGACGAATGATTACGTTTTGTATCAACACCGTTTCCCGCTGATTATAGCTTATTACTATCAAATGCCCCCTCTTGATAAGAACTTTCTTTCTCACGAGGAACAAGAACTTTTTAAAACCATTCACTGAATTATAAGTATGTATGATAAATTCAGTAGCTCTACATCAAACTGTGTGACTGCCTATAGGGTATAGACAAACAAATTCTTCCCAATGATTATTATAGATTTGGTAGGTGCCCGTGGTGTAATGGTTATCGTCGTAGGAAATAGACACAGCGACTCTAGTTCAAATCCTGGACGAGACTGATTTCATTTCACATAGCACTAATACCCTCGGGAAAGGTATGAATCCAATTATTCTCCCTCCAACTATGGGTAAATAGTAGGACAGACAAGGTTCTTCAGCCTTGATCAGGCAACTAGTCTAGGAGAAGGAAAACTCTGAATTCAAACCTGTTAAACTCCGCTAAAAAATTGACTTTGTGTCATATCCTGCCCGAGCGGAGGGGTTGGTAAATAGGATTATAGATTTGGTAGTTCTACATCAAACTATATTAAAATGAGTAGGTCCACGAAGAGATTTGCATTTTTTAGGATTTATTTATTTATTTCGTTCTTACATACGTGTATGCTTCCAGCTTGATGCTTTCGTCAGAGAACATGTATGGTACAAGGCCTAGTATGTAGTTCTTTGAGGCAAGTTTCTTAAAGTTTTTTATCCGTGATTTTTGTGTGTATTCTACGTGCTAGAGTGTAAGGGATAGATTTTATACAGTTTTTGGAATGGTAGCTTTTAAAGTGGAGGTAATGTTGGGTGTAATGCTTGTGGTTGATATCTGTGATGATTTGGCCATTTACGTTTTTTTATAAGGATAACTAAAAATGGTAGTTCTTTCGAGCTGTTTTCCATAGTCAATTTCATTTTGGGGTGTAGGTTTTGTAGTAGGTTGTGTAATTCGTTAATGTCTCCCCATGGGCATTTCCAGAATATGAAGCAATCATCCAAATATCTTTTCCATGATTTGGTAAATTCTTCTTTTATGTCGTTACCGTATTTTTACCAATTGTTTCGTGTAGGTTTTCTTCTAAATATGCTAGGGTTAGGGTAGCGTATGTTGGCACCATTTTAGTTCCTATAGCTGTTCCTAGGGTCTGGATATAGGTCATGTTATTGAATTGGAAGGAGTTATTTTTAATGATTATTTCCATACCCTCTATGATAATTCTTTTGTTAAATCTTGTGTGTAATGTGTTTGGGTATTTATCTATCCAAAATTAGATGGCTTGTTTTCCTAATTCATGGGGGATATTGCTTTATGGGCTTGTGAGGTCAAATGTGGCTACGAGTGTGTTGGGATCAATTTTTTCTGGTATGGAGTTTAAAAAATCTATGCTTTCCTTAATATAGATTTTTATTTTATTTAGGAAAGGTTGTAGAAAATATCTATTAGTTTGCTAGTCGGGCACGACAGGTCTGCTAAATTGGGTCTAAATTTGAGGTCACTGCTGTTTGGGATTTCTATATATTCGGATTTTTGTGTTTCTATGACGTTTTTTATTTATTTGGACTTGTGAATTTTTGATAGTTCGTAAAACACACACACACACACACACACACACACACGCACACACATACACGTACATACACACGCACACAACGTATCAAATATCAAAAGTAAATGAGGGTTAAAGTAGGAGAAACACACTCTAAGAAAAAAGAAGGACCGGCATTCATAAAAAAATCCATAACCAACAGAAAACCATTCAAACTACAAACACGAGTGAGTTCAAGTCTCATTGAATACCCCATTAACTAGACCTTGTACTATACATGATCTCTGAAGAAAGCATCAAGCTGGAAACATACACGCATGTAAGAACAAAATGAATGAATAAATTCTAAAAAATACAAATCTCTTGTGGACCTACTCATTTAAAGATATTTGTATTCTCTCTTTTGACCTACAACAAAAAATTATATATATATATATATAAGAAGCATTACACACACACACACACACACATATATATATATATATATATATATATATAATGCTTCTTATTCTTCGTGCCTTAAAATCACTAAATAATATAGAAGAAATTCAACCAAAAATGATGTTTGCTATATTTAATGCCAACCTCCGTGCATGCTACAGTCCCACCAATTCCTGAAATGAAACCGAACCCTATTATAAGCTATCTTTCTTTATCCGACATATTCTCAATCACAACGTTCTGATCATTGCTGGATACATGAATGCTTATGTTTTCAACGACGGAAATAATATATTCTGTTAACGCAACGCACCAAATAGAAATGATGAATATCTAGCAGAGTTTTCTCTCCAGAAGAAGTTTGTATCGTTCAACACTAAATTCCATAAAGAAGAAGGAAAAACTTTGGACCTGCACTCACGCAAATAACTCAAAAGCACAGCTAGTTTACATCATCTCAGCAAATGTTCGCCTGAGTCTAAGCAGAAATTGGAAACAAATAAAATTTCACGATATAACGGGTTATCATTTGCTAATAGTGATATAAGTAATTAATATACGGTAACTATAAGAAACAAGTTTTATAGTTTAAGAAGATATTTAAGACATATACTCCGATTGAAAAATATGATAACTAAATATAGGAATCATATTATTGTTGTGGGACCGAAACTTACCTGCATCATGGACTCTTCCAGCACTATATTACTCACGTAGTAATATTCTAATACGGGAGTAGTATCGTAACACCGTAGCAGTAGTAGCAGTAGTACGAGAAGTACGACAACCAATATAGGACACTATCCTTTGTAAATTTTGTTAATATATCTTTCTTACCTCTAAACCGTGTTCCGTGTTTTCCTTCTGTGTACCGACATTGGGTCCACATCAGTGGCGACGTACGGATTCGAGAAACGCACTCACGCCGAAAGCGTTTCCAGTTCCACATCAATAGCGACAGAAGAATTCGAGAATTTTGTTCTCACCACATCAGAGGACCTGCTCAATCACACTGCAGTGTTGAACGAGAAAGGTAAGCTGGCATCACTACACCAGCGACTACATACAAAATATTCCGCTTACCAACATCAGTGATGAACTAGCGATTCGACACCCACGGAATATTTAAGATTATTAAAAGTATCGAGAACGATTGCTTACACGAAAAAAAAGCTTGTGTTTTCACAAAACAAATTGACAAACTCAAGCTTTTGGAAAACCTATTCACCAAATTCATTGCCCAGTCAGCTGGGGCTGTAGAATACACCGACTGCTTCTCTGCAGAGGGGTAAGAAACCCCCAACGAGTGTCCTGATATGACACTAAACAATCTGATGGTGAGGTTCCAGCAATGCTGGAGCTTTGGGGAATGTGGAATACCCTTTTATTACCATCGCTCCTAGGTCCACTCTGGCCTGGAGTGGTAGCACCTGATAGGGTCCTATCTATGGATTAAATAGAACTAAATGGTGGTTGGCGTTTACCGTTTTTATACATTTAAACTGCGTATTTATGCTGAACTGGATTGTTTAAAATAGAACTGTTTTGACATTAAAATTGCATACAAATGCTAAACTGAATTGCTCGAAATAGAACTGTTTTGACATCTAAACTGTGTACTTATGCTAAACTGAATTATCTAAAATAAAACTGTCTTGACATTTAACTCTGTGTATTGCCCAGTCGGCTGGGGCTGTAGAATACACTGACTGCTTCTCTGCAGAGGGGTAAGAACACCCCAACGAGTGTCCTGGATATGACACTAAAACAATCTGATGGTGAGGTTCCAGCAATGCTGGAGCTTTGGGGAATGTGGAGTACCCCTTCACTGTCATTGCTCCCAGGTCCACTCTGGCCCGGAGTGGTAGCACCAGATAAGGGTCCTATCTATGGGTTAAATAGAACTAAACCATGCTTCTTTCACTATACTGATTTTTGCATTTAAACTGCTTATTTATGCTAAACTGAATTGTTTAAAATAGAACTATTTTGACATTGGAACTGCTTACTTGTGCTGAACTGAATTGCTCAGAATTGAACTGTTTTTGACGTCTAAACTGTGTACTTATGCTGAACTGAATTATCTGAAATAAAACTGTTTGACATTTAACTCTGTGTATTGCCCAGTCAGCTGGGGCTGTAGAATACACTAACTGCGCCTCTGCAGATGGGTAAGACCCCCCCCTAACGAGTGTCATGGATATCACACTAAACAATCTGATGGTGAGGTTCCAGCAGTGCTGGAGCTTTGGGGAATGCAGAGTACCCCTTCTTTGCCATTGCTCCCAGGTCCACTCTGGCCCGGAGTGGTAGCACCTGATAGGGCCCTATCTATGGGTTAAATAGAACTAACTGCATACTTATGCTAAACTGAATTGTTTGATTAAACTGAATAGCTTAAAATAGAAATGTTTTTGACAATTAAACCGTACTTACATTTGAACTACGTGCTTGTGCTTAACTGAATTGTTTAAAATAGAACTGTTTTTCGACATTAAAACTGTATTTACACTTAACTGAACTGTTACATATAACTGCAACTGTTTTTTGACATTGAAACTGCATTTACACTAAACTAAATTGTTTAACATAGAACTGTTCTAACATATAACTGTGTGTAAACAAAATCTGTACTTTTACAAAACTGAATTCGCTGAAGTAGAATTGCTTGACTAAACTGAATAACTCGAAATAAAAATGTTTTTTTACAATTAAACTGTACTTACATTTAAACTGCGTGCTTTTGCTAAACTGAATTGTTTGAAATTGAACTATTTTTGACACTGAAACTGTACTTACACTAAACTGAATAGTTTGAAATAGAAATGTTTTTGACAATTAAACTGTGTACTCATGCTAAACCGAATTGTTTTAAATAGAATTGATTATTTACATAAAAATGGATTTTGCGTTAAATAATCCACAAAGGTTGATATGCCATAAAACCAAACCAAACCAATCACCAAATTCAGCGAGGCGAGATTTTTTCTTTTCTAAAAAAAAAAAAAGAAAGCATGTTCTCATACAATTATAAAAAAAAAAATCCAAAGCATTTTCCCTTCGGTCAGAAGGATAATTTTTCTTCTCCCTCTACAATTACACCCCCCCCAAGTGAAGAACAGAAAAAAACCTGCTTACTTGCAAACACTTATGCAAATGAACCTGTTGGGCGCCCACCAAGAAATAATTTTTCTTTATTTTATACCTTACTAAAACTGTTTTGACTAACAAAAAAAAATTGAAAAGTGTGAAGGAAATTTAAATGACCAAAATTTAATGGAACAACAGTATTTAGAAAGAAGCTAAACCAGTAAGAAGATCAATTCCTTTTTTCTGCAAAAAAAAATCTGTCTAGATTCTCCTGTACCCAACCCTGGTACATGGGGTTTCAAAGCAACAGTATTTGCTGTGATTTTTTGCCTTGCTCATCCCCTTTTAGTCGACATATTATAAATATTATCGAAATATGGAAGAATTCCAAAAAACTATCATTAAATTACTAAAGGCTAACTTGGATCAACAACAAAAATTCGAAGAAAGACAGGAAAAATTGGTTATGGAGCTACATAAACAACAATTAGAATTTCAACAATTTACACTGCAGAAAACTGAACTACAACAAAGACAATTTGAAGAAGTACTCGTAAATTCATTAAATGGCTAAAAAAAACTCTGAAAAAGACACGGTATTTTCCGAGAGTACAATCTATAACTCGATTGATACATTCGAATATGTACCAGAGAACGACAAAACGTTCGAGGCTTTTTACAGGCGCTATGAAGATATTTTCAACGTAGACTGTGAACAATGGCCTAGTAAAAAAATGTACGTCTACTATTAAGAAAACTGGGAACAACCGAACATAATAGGTTCATAGACTTCATATTACCCTAGAAAACCACAGATTTGGATTTTTCAGAGAATATTAAGCTCCTATTCGGGCCTAACACAACCTTGTTCCACAAACGTTTGAAATGCCTGAACACAGTCAAGGACAACCAGCAAGATTTTCTAACGTTTGCAGCATCGGAGAACAAGCTTTGTAATGACTTCAAACTAGCCGGGCTGACTGCCGATGATTTCAAGTGTTTAATATTTGCACAGGGTCTAGTATCAGCAGAAGACAACGAAGTCAGACGGCGGGTACTGACCAAGCTTGAAAACGAACAAGGATTGACTCTTCAAACGTTGGCAGAGGACTGTCAAAGAGTAATTTCTGTCAAGTTTGACTCAAAAACGATCGAGGAATCAGATGTGGCCCAGATCAGAAAAATCAGAAGCAAGTCAACCGCCTATTCCCGTCAAAAAGACATAAGGCAAATCTCGTGTTCTAACCCCGCAATAAACAAAACGCAAATAGGTTAAAGAAACCGCCTAGACCATGTTACCATTGTGGTAAATGGCATTGGATGAAATTCTGTCCAGTCTAGAAGAAAAAATATTGCAAAAATTGCAATAAGAATGGTCATAAATTAACTCAGCGCTGGTACGCCAACAAAACGAGAAAACTCAATTAGGCAAGCTCAATCAGACTAAATAGTCAATGGGAATTTAAGGAAATATGTGACTGTTGATATTTTTCTGATATCTCAATCATCAACTGGCGTACTTGGCGAAAATTAAACAAGCCGACCCTACTAAAGACGTATAAAACAGCAAAATCCGTAACTGGCGAGAACATTAACATCTTAGGTGAGGTAATCCTAACTGTAAAACTAAATGAAGTTGCCAAAAAGCTGAAAGCCTACGTACTAAAAAATTCGGACAGCTTGTTCGGAACAGATTGGATAGAAATTTTAAATCTATGGGATTGCCCAATGAGTACATTTTGTCGCAAAACAGAAAGTACGACGTCCAATTCGGTAAATCTCAAAAACGAACTCAAACAACGGTTTTTTCTGGCAGTCTTGGGAATTGTTCTAAATTAAAAGCTAAGCTCAAGGTGAAGGACGGTGCACAACCGGTATTCAAGAAGAAACAGAATGTCCCTTTCTCTGCTCTCGAGCAAATCAACAAAGAAGTAGATAGACTTGTACAAGCAGGTATTCTGTCAAAAACAAACTTTAGTGAATAGGCAGCACCTATGGTCCATGTAAAAAAGAAGTCCAACCAAATACGAATCTGCGCTGATTTCTCCACAGGGTTAAACGATGCCTTTCAGGATCACCACTATCCTCTACCAAGCACTGAGGAAATTTTCAACAAACTAAACATTAAGAACATGCAGAATTTCAGAGGACCTCTCAACGAACTCTTAAAAAAGGACAAACCATGGTTATGGACACCTGAATGCCAAGAGTCATTCGAAAAGATCAAGAAAACACTTAATTCGAATCTCTCCCTCACCCACTACGATCCATCATAGTCGCAAATGATGCAAGCTCATTACGGCATCTGTACTTACATTCTCCATAAACTGCCAGATGGTTCGCGAAAAGCTGTGGCACACGCTTCGAAATCCCTGCTACCAGCTGAGAAGCAATATTCCCAAATAGAGAAAGAAGCTCTAGGGATAATATTCGCCGTCACAAAGTTCCACTGATACCTACATGGGAAACGGTTCATACTACAAACGGACCATAAACCCTTGATAATAATCTTTGGGTCCAAGAAAGGTCTGCTATTCTATACTGCAAATAGACTACTTCGTTGGGGAACGATTCTCTTAAACTACAACTTCAAGATCGAGTTCCTAACATCTAAAAATATTTGCCACGCGGACAGCTTATCGCGACTTATTCTCAAAAGTACGGAAGTCTTTGAAGACTCCATAATTGCTTCTCTAAGGACGAATTTGCGAATTCAGAAACAATGTTCGCAAGAAAAGTCAAGTCCGTCTTCGATAAACTCATTCCACGGCAAGCAAAGTTCAAGAAAACCGTCTCGCCTCATAAGAAACATTTCTATCCTGGCGATAAAGTTCTTTTCAAGGCTTACTAAGACAACATGACATTCTGGGAAGTAGGCACCATCAAACAAAGGATTGGCGAACTGGTCTATATTGTCCAGGGACCAAAAAACACCCACAAACTCCATATTAACCAGCTCAGGAAATGCCATTTGAATGAATCTGAGGAATCACCGCAAAATACATGCGAAGAGCAGATCGACGCAATATGCGATCATTTCAATCTCGACACGCCTCAAGTCTCTCCGGAAGTAAGACGCTCGGGAAGAAAAAGAAAATTTACGCAACCATTCGACATAAATCCCAAGAGGCAGAAGTATTAATAGTTTTACTTTTTTTTGCCTTTTTTCCAAGAAAAAAAAAAGAAAACTATTGTGAGACCGAAACTTACCTGCATCATGGACTCTTCCAGCACTATATTACTAGCGTAGTAATATCCTAATACAGGAGTAGTATCGTAACACCGTAGTAGCAGTAATACAAGAAGTACGACTACCAATATTGGACACTATCCTTTGTAACTTTTGTTAATATATCTTTCTTACCTTTAAACCGTGTTCCGTGTTTTCCTTCTGTGTACCGACTTTGGGTCCACATCAATTATAAATTGAATTATCATGACCACAAAATCAGGCAAGTGCTTGCCAGATTTTCTGATCATGGTAATTCAATTTATAAGAAAACAAGAATGCATTCAAGGTCGAATAAATAAAATCAGTAAAAGATAGACAATCACAATTAGCATAGTGGGCTGTAAATGAAGTAGGTGGAAGAAAAAGCACATCGAAAACAAAACCAAAAGCCGCCAGCCAAGAATAAAGACGTCAGAAGTAGAATGGACATTTCAAGAATCTGCCAAGAAAACCTCTTGAAATCACCGATAAACCTACTGAAAAAATATTAATTTGTACAGTTTCCGAAAGAACTTGGCGCCATACTGAAAAAATTTAATTTTAGAAAAAGCTGCAGGCCTCGACGAAATACCTCCTGAAGTATAGAAGACAAGGAAATTTGGCGACATACTTCTTCGATTATGCGACACTGTGCATAAACAAAAAAAAAAGCAATAGAAAAATGGACATGAAGAAAGATGATCATGGAAAACTACTGTAGTGTAACTCTTATTGTCGTAGCTGCTAGGGTTTAATATGCCCTGCTTTTCAATTGTATCCGACGTGAAATCGAGAAAATTCTTCGGAAAAATCAAAATGGCTTGTGGAGATATCTGTCAGATTCAGTGAAATTGTGGATGGATATTGAATCACCGAAGGAGTAGGCGCAAAAAATCTCGAGGCAACACTATTGTTCGAAGATTTCTTTAAAAATTAGACAGTGGAAAGATGGAACAAATACTTCTAGCATATAGTCTCCCCAAAGAATCTGTTACCGCTATAATAATGCTTAAAAAACATGAAAGCAATGATTCACTTACTCGATGGTGACACTGACTTTTCGATATTGTTACTGGAGACTGGCAAGGAGATACAGTAGCATCATATCTGTTTATAATCTGCTAATAATGAACAATTATTTAAATCTGCAAATAGTTATGTTAATCAACAACTTTTAACTTCAAAAATTGAAGAAAAAAATCCTGAATGTTGTGTAGACAAACAAGCATGAATTGATCTTTGTCCAACTTAATTATTACATTTTACACATCTATCTATCTATCTATTTTAGTTTGTTCTATCCATATCTCTAAATATATCTCTCTGAACCCTGTTTATATATAAATTCCTAATGCATATAAATGATGCATAAACTACGAACCAACACTTCCTTATGATTGGAAAATAACACATACACACACACACACACACACACACCTATATGAATTTCTACTTTAGAGCGTGAATTAAGGTCGCCAACTAAATATATATATATATATGTGTGTGTGTGTGTGTATTAGTGCACTTATTTTTGTACCGTAACAAATTCATATTTTTGGTTACGCTGTGGAATTGGATAATTATGTCCAATTTTGTTGTATAACATTCCACTAAAAATAATAAAATCCTGATATCTTTAATTGCGAAAAAAATTGTAATTTTGTAATTGTTTAGGGTGTATTTATTTGTGTTCCAGTACATATTTTGATAGATATATAGCTGTTCATTCAAAAGGTTATCTTGCTTTTTTATGTCGAATTGCTGTTCCTACATTGTCACTACATAGTCTGGTAACTGTATCTTGATTGTTCTGTTTTTACTGACAATGGCGTTGACGGAGTTTAACCCTGTGCTTATTTCAATGCTTTCTAGTTGCATTTATAAATAAGTGTATGTGATAAAGGGACATATTTGTTTATATATTATAGAAATTGAAGATAAAATGCTGATAAGTAAACAATATTTGGGTGAAAGACAAGTGTCCATTTGTTGGTTCGCTGATATCAATAAGGTCGAGAGACAAAGTATTCATTTATAGCCAAACATAATGTTTGGGTTAACAAGATTAATAACAATATTATTTTATTGAATCAAAGAAAGAAACAAAGAAAAAAAACAAATCAAGTAACTGTCAGGAGTGAGAAAGTCTTTCTGTATCTCGGAAGAACCTCCATTAAAATATCCGTATCCCAAACGAGGTCCCCGTATTCCAAACGAGGTCTGTTAATGGCGGAAGGTGAGACTATAGTTCGTCAGCGGTAGACACGTTCTGCTTTCCTTCAGGCTTCGGGATTTAATGGTAGAGCTCGAGCTCTAAATCTCAAGTTTATTATTGGGGAAATATTCCCTCTTTTCTTCTCTATCTTATCAGAGCTATTCTTTCCTCCCGTGATTTGTCTTTTATTCGCGTCAGCAGGAATGCAGCAGGATATATATATATATATCCTCGCCTACCATGCGATTTTCTGAGACCTAAATTTTAGCCTAATTATTAGAGGGTTGCACCATACATGAGATACAAACTTTGTGTGTGTAACTAGTTGATTCTTTAAATAAATAACGTCTTGCATTTTTTCTTATAATATAACTACATTCTCGGTTTTCGGATACCCATTTTGCCATTTTATCGAGAAACGAAAGAATACTTTCACTTATATCTACTGTTGACACAGTTATAAGAACGAGTTTTCTTGAATTGTTCCTTTTATATTTGCCAGTTTGGGTCATTCCTTTCACCTATACTAAACCACTTTGCAGCTTCTACGTTGTTCGTTTCTTAATTTGTAGCAACAACCTGCAGCTTAAATTTTCTTACTGACATGGAAGTGAGTTAATTAGTATTAACTTCTACTGTTGTATATTGACCTTCGACCCGGCCAAACATGCCATTCCAAAGTGATGCACCGGAAGGAAGTGACACATTCCGATGGCAGTTATGAGAAGAAATTGCGTAGGCGGGCTTGGCTGACGATATGGGACAAGGTAAAATCCCATGGTACACTCATAGACTGATGCACCGGAAGAGAGTGACCTCTGAACTGCATGACAGTTATTTCCACTTGATGATGATCAAACATGCCAGTCCAAAGACACCGGAAGTGGCATATTCCGGCCTGGCTAGCCATGAGAATAGATACTGAGTGGGCGATTGAATTATTATATACCTCGGTGAAGACAGGATGTCAGTTAGTTGGAGATCAGATGAGTTGCTGCCAAGATGTGGTAGAGAAAGCCACCACCCGGCAGAAGGGGCCCTCAGGACCCCCAGCGAGTTTGGAGACCCGTTGGTGATAAGTGGCGGTAGAGAAAGCTGCACCCAGCAGAGTGGGCCCCCAGGCCTCCGGTTGAGCTGCCCTGGAGAACGAGAAAAACACAACGTTGATGGCCATAAGAGTGGGGGTCAATATTTTGCAGTTCTGTTCGGTCTCCAACTCCCTCTCACACACACCAACCTTTCAAATAAAGTGAGAGGTATATTTTTTTTAAAGAAGTCTTCGCTCATTCTTTATTCATTGCGTCAATATGTATTCTGTATGTATATGTGTATATATGCATATTTATCATGTTGAGTATACAACACTACTTAATAAAGTTACTTATTTCTCTCACTTCATGTGTCTGAAGCCTATGGATACCTAAACTGCTGGACTTAGAAAACTCCAATTTAATAAAAAAACGAATCACTTTTCAATCTTTATTATTCTTATCGTATCATGAATTTATAACGAAGCTATAATCGACCGAATAAAATTAGACAGCCGTATTAATCATTCTGAGTAACATTTTTCCTGTCACAGCCATTTACTTCCACTTAACATCAACATATTCTTACTAACTTCATCGTAAAAGACTCTCAAAATTATTATTTTCTATCTTTATTTTTTTTATATAAATCGTGGCAAAAAATTGAATCAGATAATTTTTAATTGCAATATTAAGTTGTAAAAAAGAAAATTAAATAGCAAATATTGTTTCTAAATTTACACAATGTTATTTACTTATTTTTAATATACCAGCAATAAAGAAATCTTTTAAAATTACAAACGTTTTTCTGTTTAATAAAATCTCTTCTTTTTTTTTTTTTTTTTTTTTTTTTCTTACGTTAACAAATTTGAACTGTTTATCGATTTGAACAATATTCAGTATAAAATATTTTTATAAAAAAAAAAGAATCATTGAATTTAACTTGAAAAACTGGTACATTTTGACTTTAAATCTTTTTTTTTTCTTCTTTTTTTAAGCTAATTAAAGATGTATTCTTGCTTTTTTTCTCGTTTTTTTTTTCAGAGTGACAAAATTGAACCATTCTCGATATAAAAAAGTTAAACATTAACTTTTTATCGATTTTGAGCAATTTTAAGTGTAAAATACTTTTATAGATATAAAAAATTATTGATCTAAAAATGAAAAAACATTGGTACATTATAAATACGCCGTCGTCGTATTTTTAGATATTGAATAATGCTCTATTGAAACATGTAAAGTAAATTTGATTGTAATTAATATTGTCTATCCTCTATTTATTTTCTGATTTAAAAAGTTAGAACTGTACATTTATGGTGTTAATTTGTTATAACACGAATAACACCGAGTTTCCTCGCTAGCTTATTATATTTTACAAACGGGAGTTTATATCGGCAAATCTAACAAGCTGAATACTGTAAAGCAACTTTTTAAAGTTTAAAAAAGTCGTTTCTAATTAGGATAATGATAACGAAGTATTGTAATTCATATATGTTAAATTACTTTTCATTATCAAAGTCTGTTGATTAGCTTTTTGCCAAAAGATGGCTCACATACCTATATCTCATTGTCAAGTGTAGTGTGATATTTTCATTAAAATCCTTAAAAAATTACAGAAAACCAACGAAGTTGAAGAGAAAATGCATTTCTACAAATACATATGGCAATGAAAACAATGGAACTCGCATGATACACAGGATGAATGATCTTTTTGAGATCAAAATTTGAGGGGTCGTATAATACGTGGGATAGGATGATCCTAGCGTATTTATATATATATATGCATATATATATATGTGTGTGTGTGTGTGTGTGTGTGTGTGTGTGTGTGTGTGTGTGTGTGATCAAAAAGTATCGAGACTAAGTCTTTATATTTTTTTAATTTTAAAATTTATCGAAGACGTGTGCATATTTAAGTAACTAATCTAATGTAGGGACTAAATTTAGATAACAGTTTCGATTACCGTCTAGATGTGTGAGCAACATCAGTTTAGACGTCTGTATGAGTCAGTGACAATTTTTTTTTAAATTGTAAAGCCAGTTTCGATAATGTTTGGCTAAACACAGAATTGTGCAACTAAAACACCGTCCTTTTTCAGCACTTTCAACACTGAGTGAGTTTCATTGTTTCTTAGTCTGAAAATTTATCTCAAATTTAAGAGATTTGAGGACGTGGAAAATATTAAAGAAATATTTGACCCATAGATAGAACCTTAACATGTACTATCACTTCGAGTTAGAGAGGATCAGGGAGTAATGGCAAATATATATCATCAGATGTAGTAGAGTGTAATCCCAGTATTATCTTAAACATCACCGATGGGGCAAAATAAAGTTTATTTCTTCTTTCATTTTTTTTTTTTTATTTGAAAAATCAAGTGATTTGAAATACATTATCTGTTCAGATATTTTTGAGGAGTCCTATATATACATGTAAACAAATCGCGACATCTGAACACATTTATGCTCTAAACAAAATTTGCCTGTTCCATCAAAACAAAACCACCTAATACATCATTCTTTATAAAATTTGCATTACGAAACAATAACCGTTGCCTCTGGCGAAAACAAGCTTTTATATATATATATATATATATATATATATATATATATATATCATCGGATCAGTTGTATTTACTAAGACTCCTTCTTTCTTTTATTTCTTCTCAAATGTTCACCGCCTTTGCCGTCAAAGCAGCAACCAGCCCTGAAAATGCAATGAATGGATCTTGAAAATATTTAATTCCCGTGTGAAAATTTAGCATTCTTCATTGATATTATTATTTGTGAAATTTGTTTTACATGTTATAGTTTTCAGTTGTTCACATTTTGGGGGGTATTATCATTTTTTTCTTGTTTTTCTTTAATCTTAATTCTGTTGCGGTTTATCGTATCACTCACGTCATTTATATTTTTGATTTATTTTACTTTATTTTTACACCCCACGACTATTAAACTAGCAACAATCATCAAAAATGGATATCCTGTCGTCTTAGTAAGCTAGTCTAACAAATCCACAGGTGTTAAGTTCAAACCTCACAGGATAACCTAAACTTGCGTTCTTGTGCAAAATCCAAGCTATGCTTAGTTTTTTATGGCACCTTGTGTATTGTAATGGTGATAAGCTGGGTTAGCAGACCATTATTAGTAAATTCGATTTTCACAGAGTCCCCCATATTTCTATCCTCGCTCTAATCTAAAATTAGTAAATGACAACATTTGAATTTATCGACAATAACGAGATTTGGACTCGTGTTGCATTAAAAACAACAAAAAACAGCGAAAATATCGAAATGCAAATTACATTATTCATTTTGCTCGATTTGTGTTGTTTGGTTTGTTTTTTATTTTGTTTTTGTTTTGTTTTTTGTTTTTTGTTTCTTGTTTTGCTTAGTTGGGGGGTTGTTTTGTTTTTTGTTTTTTTTGTTAGTTTTTTTGTTTTGTTTGGTTTGTTTTTTTGCATATGACAAATTTTGTGCTTTTTTTTATCATTTCTTGCTGACTTATTTGGTTTTTTGTTTTTGTTTGATTTTTGTTTTTTAATTTTTGTAGACGTTTTCAGCTACGAGCATTTCACTTCTATTGTATACCATCTTTTAGGATAACTTTTGTAAAAACAAGACAAAATGCAAAAGATTTTATATTTTAAAACTCAAGGGTTCTGATTACTTCAAAATGAACTTGAGAATGTTGTTCATAATTTAAACGTTGACATCTAGAATCAACAGATTTGTATACTGTTCATACTGATTCTAAAGTTTACAGAGGATTTATGAGACAAATGTATTAGTACATTTAAGTAAATTTTATTGACTTGTGGTTTTATTTCTTTCTTATAATAACATATTCTACAGAGGTTTTAAATATCACTAACCTTAGACTCTTATCTCTTGTTTGGTTAGATTTATATGTGTTTTACGTGGAAAGGTTGACAAAGTTTTTTCAATTTCTTTCTCCTTTCAATCATGCCACACGCAAAAGTCTTTGTTCTCTCATTGTTATTAAAATAGTTCTCTCTCTCTCTCTCTCACACACACACACACACACACACACACACACACACACACACACACACACACACATATTCGTGCACATTCGATACAACCTAAGCTGTTGGTCTCAACTTCCGCGAGGTATAATCAGAAAATGGAAGCAGGAAAGCGCACGAGCGATTGATTAAATTCTCAAATTAATCCGAGATTCAGGTTTCACAACATCTGCCGCTGAATATCCTTAGGGCAGTGATGCGTTTGAACAAGGGAAGAGTAGTAAACAAGAGAAAAGGGCCCTACCTGGTAACCTGATCTGCCCACCTTGCCTTTATGCCAACTATTCCAAACCTTTTTCCGCCTCTTACGCTCCACCTGACAGCTAACTTTCAAGTTCAAAGTGATAGTAACCAGTCCCCAATTACAAGCATAACACTTTGTTTCGTTAACAAAATCACAGATTCACCCACCTCTTCATTAAATGATTATCTTCTTTCGTTACTGTTGGTCGAACCTAATAAACGAGGGAACGAAATTTATTTCGTTTTTGTGTAATGGAGTCCAGTTTCTCAAGATTTTGCAATATAAATTTTACTACATTCTTTTAAAATACGTTACGACGTTCTTATTTGACTTCCTCTTTGAGAAAGATGAGTACCAAAAAAAGATAAATTTTCACAACAGAAAAAAGATTTACCAATTATATATATATATATATTCTTATGAAGTTGATATTTTCCGAGTTTTGTGGAGGAATATTTTAAATTTAAGTAAATGACACTTTTAGTTTAAATCAGAGATTTATTGACTCAGGTATTTTTATTTTTTTGTTTGGATTGTTTATCCTTATTAAGCAATAAAGTTATATATAACTATTTTGCATTTCCAGCTTGAAGTACTAATTATAAACATAATTGGTATTATTTACTTTCGTGTTAATAATTATTTTAGTAAAACAAATTATTCATTAATCTTTTTATTCTTAAGTTTGAAAATTTTTCTTATGGATTACAGCAACTGATTACTCTTCATTATTAGGACTCTCGAAGGAATCACTTTCCCCATACCTTGCCTTGGATATAACAAAAGATATATTCAGCTGCTCTATATCAAACCACTTAGCAGTCTAAAAAGGACAGATAAACACTCTTGTCAGTTTTTGAAATAAAATTTGAATTTAGTACATGGTCGTGAGAGATAATATTGTGAATTTCTAAATTCTTTACTAAATCTGATTTCGTCAAAAAATATCGAAACAATTGAGAATTGACCCGAACAAAAAATAAAATTGCATTACTAAACGTAAGGGATGTATTTATTTTTGGAGAGTTACATATCGATATCAGCCCATTGGCCTCGTGGCTAGAGTATTCGCCAAAGGCCCAGAAGACCAGGGTACAATCCCAAGTCGAGTCATACCAAAGACTCAAAAATGGTTCTAGTTGTTGCCTTGTTTAACTCTCAGAATTATAAGGTATGGGTAAAGTGGAACAATCCAAGGAAAGGAGTTCCGTCCTCCCCTGCACCGGGGTGTAGTAGCTAATAAAAAGGGAGCCTTCGGGTCGCCAACTTACTTTTGCATATCCATAGTTTTTATGACAAGGTTTAAATGTTGTAGAGTTTGGTTATGAATAAAACCGACTATCTGTTTTGGTTGTCTCATGTTCCACGAAAAATGATAAAATCCCGCAACCTTTAGTTTAAAAAAAAGCTTTTTATAAAAATAGATGAATAAATAATTTGGGAGTTGCATTTATTTATAGGTGATGCTGTAATGATTCTTGATATATAAGGATAGGAAGCTAGTGTATCCATACGAAAATTAAGAAAATTAAGAAATAAGGCTTTTTAAATGTACATATCAACAGCCTTTCTGTCTTCAAAGCTTGTGGTCTTTAAAGATAAACTATGAATAAGCATGAACCTCCTGAATATGTCAACCATTTTTTCTTCAATGAAATGTTTTTTAGAAACTGAGTCGCTTCAAAATCAATTGCTTCGTTTTGTTTTTGTTGTTGTGGTTTTATTTTTGTTTTGGGTTTGTGTGTTTGTTTGTTTGTTTGTTTGTTTTGTTTTGTTTTGTTTTGTTTTTTTCTTCTTCTTACTGAATAATTACATTTAAGCACCAAAATCATATATCAACAATCGTCTGTAAGTCGCCATTTTCTTTGTAATCGGAGGGGAAAAGACTAAAAAATATAACGGGTATGTGCATTGTCGCGAGTTAAAAATTTGTTTTTTTAAATGTAAACGTCTAGTAAAAAGGAAGATAATCAATGAAACTTACTCTTATCTGGATGGTACTCAGTGCCTCACCCCTCTGGTTTCGGTTATCCGTTTCAGATGAACGCAACATATCATCCTCACGAGCACGCCCTCCGGGGGGGGGGTATTGAGCGTTTCCTCATACTCGCCTAGTCCCAAAGGGCTATTTCCCCACTCAATACCTGCTTCGGCAGGGTTCAGTTCATTGCTTGGCGCCTGAGGCGCTCCAACAGGGGAATACTGAATTATTTTAATGTTATCTCAAACAGATCTATTTTACCAAGTAATGGGACTCTAGCAACTACTACCACTGGGGATCAGAGTCATTCTGGGATTAATGGCAATGAAGTGATGAGTGCGCACTCTGAAGAGCTACAGAACCACAGCCTCTTTACTGAATGCAGTTTAGTGTCACACTTAAGATACCACCGTTTTTGGTGGGGGGGGAGATTTACCTTTCAGTAGGGGGTGCATAGTCAACATTCTAAAGCCCGCCGACAGAGAAAGTAATTTTATGTAAAATAATATTTATTTATAAATGTGTGAGAGTAGATCATCTGATGGATACTGTGCTTGAAGTCTTCAACTGATCATGCCTTCAGTTGTTTTGTTGTTACATATTGTATGTTTCCAACAGTTCTCAAATGTCGACTATGAAGTTGGATTTTAATTTCGGGGGACAGAAAACTATCGCCGGGTTTTTATAGCCTGACACAGAGTTATTTGTTGAATTAAAACTCTTTCTGTAAAATGGGATTGATAATAGAATTTATTTACCACTGAATTAAGTGCATTAACAAGAAAGATTTATTTATTGCTTAAAATAAATGCCTTCAAATCATTGGCTGTAATTGAATTAATCCAAAGCTTCTACAACGAATTTTATTACTGGCACATCGCCTATTTAAAGACATTTTTGTGATACAACTCCAGACCGCAAGTCTTGATTACGATCTAAGAATGAATCTAAGAATCATCTTATCTATAAAATTTACCTGCAATTATTTGCAGGTGTTTAACAGTATGAAGGCGCTTGTGGTGAAATGGAAGTGGACTCGGCTACCCGAGTTCAAAACCTGAACAAGGCCGTTTGCATTTTACACAGCGCAAATACTTGTAGAGTCGGATACCTGTTGGTTGGATATCGCTTCCTCTTACAGAATAAATGCAAAAACAATCCACGACGAATTAATAGCAACATACTATATTTGTGTGAACAAAGTTAATATAATGAATACAAGAATGATACAAGATATGTAGAGTACGCGTGTTTGAAAAAATGTCTTAGTATGAGTTTAAAAGTCCTTATCGTACGTACGTGTAAAAGAAATAAAGATTTTGGAGGAAGACATATATATTTAAGAAGTGTATAATTCTATAGTGTCGTGTTCAGCGCGACACAAAGTTGTTGGCGACGAAAACCCCGAGAGGAAACAATCTGGTCTGTGTGAAGGTATGCTGCCAATGGTAAGAGGGCGAGATTGTGCGCACTAGCGTTTATATATAGTTTTGACAAACCCAAAAGAGGTAATGATCTTCTGTCTTTTATGTCTCCAGGCTACTGTTGCTGTTGGTACGTGTTAAAACACTACATACCCTTGGGAAAGGCATGAATCCCACTATTCTCCCTCCAACTATGGGCAAATAGCAGGACAAAATAGGCCCTTTAATTTTGTTACGGCAACCAGTCTTGGAGAAGGGAAACTCTGTGTTTAAACCAGTTGTAGACCACAACGAGGCAATTCCGGTCTAAGAAATGCTACGTAAGTAGCACTCCCACGACCAAACCAGTTTTCGGGACCAGAGAAAACTGTAATTTAATCAAATCAGAAAAAAATGTAATTAATTCAATGTAATTATTTTTATTGGAAAATAAATGAAGGTAAATGATATTGTCATTGTTGGGATTAAATTAGATTATTATGACTTTATTTGGGAGGAGGTGTTCACTTCATAGATTTTTGTACTTAATGTCGACGTTGTATTTAAAAAGAAGAAAACAAACTATTTATTTTATATAAAAGAAAATTTGAAATATTAAGTAACCGAGTCAATTTAGATGAATAATTCTTGGTCCAACATTTCAGTTGACTCGATTTCGAACTCAGATTTGTTTGTTTTGTTTTTTGTTTTGTTTTTTAGTTTTTTGTTTGTTTTTTGTTTTGTTTATTTATTTTTATTTGGGGGGTGGCGAGGAAGGGCTGTGTATACATGTGCCATCAAGGTTTACTTGTCTTTAAAAGGCGTACCTTGAACTTTTACTTGTCATACATAAAGTGCTTTGAAAATCATGAATAGCCACATTTATAATTTGTCGTGAATATCGAAATAATATTTATATCCGTGAAGTTTCGTTTACGCACAAATGTGACAAAACTAATTTTAGATTAAAAAAAAAACAAAAAAAAAACAGAAATCTCTTTTTTTATTATTTTGTAAAGGCCGAAAAAATAATGATGGATACAAAAATGAATATCAAATATCGTTAATGTATATATATATCTGTATTAAAGAATGATACTTTAAAATGTAAATTCCAATGATTGTTTATGATTTTCATCACTTCTGCAGGTAAATATTTTGCACAAACTGCAGCCTAAATAAACTAAAGGAAGTATTTGTTTTCACAACGCTCTAAGCGGTCTGTAGAACTCTTTTGAAGCAGAGGCGATAAAAGAGAGAGGCAAAAAAAGAAACAAATCACAAAAAGAAGAAGGCTAGAAGAGCAAATTAAAAAAACAAAACAACATGTACGCGCATATATATGTTCATGCACCGGGCACCTCTGCAAGTCTAGCAAGCTAGACTAGCAAACCTACACGAGTGAGTTCGAGTTTCATTGGGTGCCCCATTCATTCGGCCTTGTGCCACATCGAAGTAAAGAGCTTTGTTAATTACTATATGTTCATGCGCATATACATGGTATGTCTATTAAGTAACGAAACAGTTTAAAATGTTATTACAAATTTGATAACATTTTGACTTTATCTCCTTCAAGATAGTAACCTTAAGAAACCACATATCGGCGAAAATGTCATTCCTACTTACGGAACCATTGTTGGAAATTTTTAACTGATGCTATCTTCAGTTGTTTATTGCGACCTGATGTATATTCGCTGCAGTTCTGAAATGGCGGGTTTGGAGCTAGGAGAAACATAAAATGATTAAAAAGGAGTTGGTGCTGTGGTAACACAGCAATATTCTTTTTGGAAAAAAAATACTCGTTTGCTGAGGGTGTGTTAAGAAAATAATGCAACGGATGTGCAGAAAGTAATTCCTTTTTTTCAAGTTGACAGCTCTGATTAAAAATTGAGTGATCATTGTTAATTCATCACCAATCATTCTCAGCGTTTGCTCATCCAAAAATGTCTTGTGCCAAGCGGACCTTCCTTGTTTGATTTGCTTTGATTTCTTTGTTTAATGGTATTTCAACCTTTGTGATTTATTTAATTCCAAAGCCATACTGGTAGAAGAACAGTAGTGGTACTATTTAACCCAAAGTTGGAATGCAAGTGACCTGATGATTAGAGAAGTGCAAGTTTCTTGTTGATCCAAGAAGTTGCAAATGACCTGTTTCTTACACTATACCCAGCGGATGCTTATGGTTGTTAGTTATTTCAGTATTAAAGTAACACGTCGAGGATTCATGGTATTTCTCAACCAAGAAGATTTACTTGATTGTCTCTGGCAGTAGCTTGCTCCATGTTGTTTGAATTGGGTTACATGTTAAGAATCCCTGACCTGATTGTATCAATAATCTGTACAAATATTAAATTAAATTCATGAACGTAACCATTTCATAATATATATACATTGTGTGTGTATGTTTGTCTAAAGCCTAAGATCAGAACGTCCTCATCGAAGAATTTCTCTACACCTTCAATGTCATGTTGTGAGAAATGTTGTTTACCTTGGCAAACTTGTTGCGCACTGATGCAACTGATATTACTAAAAACAGAAATATACGAACTTTCTTTTCTAAGTGCATACCAGTCGAATACCTAAATTCCTATCTCCTTATCTTCTACATATGCTTATATTCATATAAATCTTACCATCCTTTCCCACGCTTTTTCATTATACCCTCTTTTAATCTCTCTCATTCATTCACAATCTCTCTCTCTCTATATATATATATATATATATATATATTGGGAAATAATGTCTAAAGTGCTGGACTACGGCTTCGAAGTAAGCGAGTGTCAAACTCCTATCGTGCTATTGCGTTCACTTTCGAACTAATACCTTCAGAAAAGGTATGAATCCCTTTGTCCTCCAGCTATGAGTTAAATCGTAACACTGCTGTTCTTTTACGAGGGTGGCTTTGGCAGTGGATCACCCAGGAAGGTTGATATGCCAATAAACAAAAAACGCAAACCAACATATATATGTAGAGAGAGAGAGAGAGAGAGAGAGAAAGAGAAAGAGATGAATAGAGAAAGTTGTTCGTTGATAAATATTTGGCAAAAAGGACAAGGAAGCATGAAGGACTTTTTGAAAATTTTTCTTGTTTTCAAACAACGGAACGTATTTCTGTACTGAATGAATGTAGATATTGTACAAATGATTCAAAGTTTCAAACGTTCTCGAGCCAGATAAAGAATGGTGGGAACTGGAATTTTCTTTGCTTGTTTTAAACAAAGTTGATGAGATCCACAGAAACATCAATTGACATCATAGTCACGATTATTAGTCGGCATGACGCTGGCTGATGCCACGAGACATTTTCAGAGGGTTAAAGTTCTAATTGTTAAACACGTTTAGATCTCCCTGTCCATGCCCAAAGATCTTGTTGAAGGATTTTTTTATATATATATTTTACTGTTAGTTGTGTATAATATCCGATTATTGAAGTTTCTAGGGTATTTTATTGAGATGATTTTTGACGGCACTTTGATCTAATAAGTGGCAGTTGAGATGATAAGATTGTAGTAATTTGTCTGATATAGGAATTCAATGGTTGCTTAGGGTAGAAAAGATATTTTCCTAAAGGGCAAGTTAATTTGTATATGACTTTTGTTTGCTAAATTGGTGCTGTTATTTATTGTCAATGTGGTCTGTTGCTGATTACTAAGTTGGAGTTTTTTGTTTTTTTTTTAATAATAAATGATAAGTTTATACTTTTTTTCAAGGTCGACAAGAGAAGTGTAGTGACATTTAAAACGTTTTAATGTGCATTTACCTTGTTTGATTAATGATCTTATACTTTCCTGGATATCTATATTGTAATATAAAAATACATAAACCTGGTTACTCACTCTTATCACTTCAAAAAATATTCAATGACATTATCCCTTCAAAATACAGAGTAAAACGTAGAGGAGTATGAGTTACAAAATTCCACTTTTATCCACTTACAGTTTAATGTTTTAAAGCTTGCTTGCTTGAATGATATAAAGTCCCTAACAATATTTTTCTTATAGATCATTAAATCCCAAAGAGACAGCAATTTTTTTAGATGATGGATGAAATCGATTATCGAGCAGTCATTCGCAACCTCTTTATCAGTTATCAACTAAAGAAATTCATGAGGACATAATGGCTACACTGGGAGACAATGCACCTTTCTAATACATGGAAAGGTGCAGTTAATTTTAAATAGTTACAGCTTAAGTCATTATTTATTTTGAATTTTGTTTCCGGGTTTTTAAAGGTATAGGATTTTCCTTCTATTATTATATCACATATTTTACATTGTTTTATTACTGCATTTGGTAACCCTAGGTGTTTTCTCAGAATGTAGAAGAGGTGAGTATTCTTTTAAGATTTTTTAGTTGTCTCTGGCTTTTAATGATTCTTGTTGTGTCTAGTTTACTAACAAGGCAAATTAGTTGTCTTGCCCTGTTATATTAAGAAAGGAATAAAACAAATGAGTGGACGAGAATATTGATAAGTTCCAAAAACTTTAAAGACTGAGAGAAAACCCTGTACTGTGAGTCGTACAAAGGGAAGAAAGCGGTTGCAGATGTTAGAGCAGGAATAAAGCATCCAATTTGAAGTTGGTCGAGAAGGAATGAATACATGATAAAGGAATGATCTTCTAGAGAAAACAATGGTCCAAAAATTGGATGCGCTCTCCTCATGTTGATGTTGGTCAGTTCTGCTGCTAGAATGAGTGAGGAAGAGAGTGAGAGAGCGTTTGCGCGGCCTTTTATACTACCCGGGGAAGTCATCCGAGTAGAATGGCTTAAATCATCCTCATTGGACGAAAATATAAATCAAAACCTCAACGGTCAAAATAATTCCCGCACTAAACAATAAATTACTCTAGTATTTGTTTGATTTTGTCATTGTTTTAAGTTCTTCAAGATTTTTTTAATTATTTCTGTGAATAGTTCTCGGTTGTTTTTGTTGTAGGCTGCGATGTAAACAAAGGGTTTCTCGTTGTTGCTTTTTTTTTTTTTTTGGAGGGGTCCCTCATTCTCTTTGGGGAATTTTTTCAGCTAATTCCAATCCTTTATTTATTAATGTTGTTGGGTATCCTCTCTGGCTGAGGGTTTATGTAGTTCTTTAAGGCGATTTTATTTTTTTTGGTTTTTATCCGTCATTTTTGTATGTATTCTACATTCTAGTGTTTCAGGGATGGATTTTATATAGTTTAAAATTAGGCCAATATGTCAAACGAACGACTACACGCTACTTCAAATAAAGGAAAATAAATTTATAGATAAATTTAAACCAAAGTTGAATTAGACATGAATCACAAATGGAAACAAACGTATATATATATATATATACAAATCTCAAGACACATCTTCACAGATACACAGAGAAAAAAGTGTAAGTGAAATCCGAAACCACTACAACACACACACACACACACACACACACACAAAACGTATCAAATATCAAAAGCAAATGAGGAGTAAAGTAGACTAAAGGAAGCACTCTCTAAGAAAAAAATAGAGGAGCGATCTTCATAAAAAAAACCTATAATAAACTGAAAACCATTCAAACTGAAAATACGAGTGTGATCAAGTCTCATTGAATACCCCATTTACAAGGCCTTGTGCCATACATATTCTCTGACGAAAGCATCAAGCTGTATACATACACGTATGTAAAAACAAAATAAATAGATAAATCCTAAAAAATACAAATCTCTTCGCGGACCGACTCGTTTTAATATATATATATATATATATATATATATATATATATAACAACTGACTAAAATACATGCAGAACTGAAGGGTGCTTTATGTAAGAGTGAATCTCCGTGGTGGTTTTGAGAATTGGGAATATGAATTCTGTCATCGTCACCTGCTATCAAAAGCTGAATATGTTAACCATGTCAAATCACATTATAACTTAACTCAAAAAACTTTTTATATTTCGTTGCCACCTCGTCATCATGGCAATACATATGTGTTGTTTGTGGTTAAGTGTGCAGATCAAATCCTGTATCAAAAAGACAGATAAAGATTCATAAAAAAAATTTAATTAACCGAGTACAAAATTCAAGTCACATTTGATATATTAGCCTTGTGACTTGTGAGTCAGCTGCTGGAATTAAAAGTCACTTGAGAGCTCATGAACGAGAACTGATAATTGATAAGGGTGCTTGAATTATAATTTTGGTTGCAAAGACGGCTGCATTCTGACAAGATGTCACAATCATCTTTCTCTGTTTCTCTCTCTCTCTCTCTCTCACATACACACACACAGACAAAAACACACAAACAAAAAAACACACACACACACATACATATATGTGTGTGTGTGTGTGTGTGTGTGTGTGTTTTAATGAATAAACATAGCAATTCATTTTCCAAGGCTACTCTCATAATTCAATTGAAACAAACTCATCGCTACTCTTAAACTGGATATCCTAAAGCTTAAACCAAAAAAGAGGCTAAATTACATTCCTCTCGTAACAATATTTAGCAAAACATTGAGCTCAAATAAAAAAGAACTTTTGCAACATTTTGAAATTAAAACCCAACTTATAAAATATTTTTCAAGAACCAGACATACTTACCAACAACCGACGAAATAAGATGAAAGGAATTATAGGAAGCCACAGCATACTAAATAATCAAGTAATCGATAAGAAACCCACAATTAAATCCGCTAAATTTTGCCAACTATGTAATATTAAGAACAATTTGTGCCGCAAATATCGTTAATTTATGAACTTATTCACTAACTCCTTTATTAAAACAACTTTTTTAATCTATCACGATTATTATTGCAGAAATCAAAATCTTATTTACTAACTAGATTACAGACGCTGTCTAAAATGATAATATGTAAGTCCAAGAAGTCATTTTATTTTTGATTGGTGTTATATTCTGAGTTGTTGATATCTATAATATGAATGTTGTAGGCGAGAAATGCGTATGGTTGCAAAATAAAGAACGTATAGGTACTCACAATAACACAGTAATGATGTTATAGAAAATTTTTATAAATAGATTAAGTACAGAGAGTAGAATGGAGAAATATGTTCACAGTTAAAGAATGAATTCAGTGGTAGTAGTTAGAAAGTTCATGTACTGCCCTTGTCTCGTGGTGAAGGGATGGTTTTCTCGGAATTAGGGCAGCGTTCGTAGCGGCGGCGATCGTTTGATGTATCGGACGACAGGCGCCGGACGGTGGCGAAGAATCTTTAACACGAGTCGTGTGAAAGAACAAGTCTGGTGATAATTATTTGGTCCGTCTATTTATATATTTTCTGTAGGCTCAGAAACGGCAATTTTTGTGCCCCGCGGGAAGCGTTCCGATTGGATATTTATTAATGTATTTTTTTTTTTTGTTAATTTATCGCAAACGGAAGTTCTGCGCGGAGCCGATGCGTGAGCGACTAACTTTTCATTTTGAGTTGAGAACTCGAAGTGGTAACTTCCGTTTTTTTTTTCTTTTCTTCTTTTCTTTCTTTTTGTTTTTTCAAATCAAGGCAAGATCTCGTCTTGTAACAGCTCCCCTAGATCTTACCATGATTTGAGGTTGCTATGTTGTTAGTGCTTGCTTGCGTGCGTGTTTTTTGTTTTGTTTGTTGGTGTGTATTATTTATTTTGTTTTTTGGCACATAACGAAGTCTTTAAAGCGTGCTGGGAGTTGCCCGCGTGTTGTTCGTTTCGTTGGGTTTTGGGTATTGTCTCCGGAACTGCAGTCATTTGCGACAAGATGCTCCCCTGACGAAAGTGTAGGGAGTCGTGACAACGGGTGATGGGTAGGTTACCGGGGTGGACAAGGAGGTAGGAGTGGTCGTGTCGACGGGTGATTGGGAACTTGATGAGGTGGGGATAGAGCTGGAGGTGGGGGTGGTCGATGCATGTGCTGCAGGTCATTTGGTCGCGGTACGAGTCGACGGACGTGTCCGCGGTGAACCCAATGCGTTTCACAGTTTTCGTTTTTCACTTGGACCACCAAACCGTTCGTTTTGGTGACCTCAAAGTCACCTATCCAAGGCAGGTGAGACAAGTGGGCTGTTGCGGACTGCGGTCGGTGGAGTAGCACCTTGTCACCGACTTGTATCGGGTCTTTGAAGATGCTGCGGTTCAGTTTGGCTTCCATTTTGTGGTCAGCCTCGTTGTTCGCCAAGGCGACTCTTTGATGCACCTGTCGGAGCAAAGCGTTTATCTGCATACCGTAAGCACCTGGGTTGTTGTTAACGATGTCTTGGCAGGGGATCTTCGGTAGACCAATGTTTGGTTGGCGGCCGGTGATAATGTAATGCGGGGATGCACCAGTGGCGGTGTTGGCTGTGGCATTCATTGAGGAAACTGCCGATTCGCGAACGTCCGTCCATTCACAGTTTCTGTCTTCGCAGATCATGTAAAGGGCGTTTTTTAAGGTCTGGTGTTGCCTCTCAATGTTCCCCGAGCTTTGTGGTCGCCAAGGGCAGTGAAGTTCCCGGGTGATCGAGGTTAGGTCACAAAATTCCTTGTAGACCTCGCCAGTGAAGTGGGTTCCTCGGTCAGAGGAGACAATGCGGGGAATCTCGCGGTGACGAAGAAAGAACTGATAGAGTCCGCGGGCTGCGTCGATTGCACGGTCTCTGGCACATGGTATGGCCATGAGGTGGCGGCTGAAGCTGTCTAGAATAGTAAGGATGTACCGCTTGCCCTTTGAGAGGGGCATTGAGACAAAATCTATGTAGACAACCTCGAATGGTTTTCCGCCTCTCTTGCAATGGCCGGTGGACCAGTTTCGGCGCATGCCGTAATTTCCCTTGCGTTTAGCGCAGGTTTGGCATGACTGAACATATGCCCTGATATGGCGATTTTTGAACTCCCACCAGTAGCTGGATAGGTGTTCCTGCATGCGGGAGATCCCTGAGTGGTTGACACAGTCATGGGCTTGGTAGAGATATTTTGTCCGGAGCTTGTAGGGTACTACCAGTTTTGGTGTGTTTGTAGTATCCCTGATCATCAATACAGATGTACCAGGTTCCAAGTAGAATTGGTGCATGTGCTTGTTATATAGCCCGGTACGATGATCTTTGGGGTCGAGTAGGGTAGCGTCCGGTCTTGGGGTTGCCAACTGAAGAGCTCTGATGATTTTTGAAAGTGTGTCATCAGAGGCTTGTTCCGCTGCAATACCCATGTGGTCAGCTATCTCTTCAACCGGGATGGTCGATGTGGCATGAAACGCGAGGAATGCGTCGATGGCCTGCAGATGATGCTGAATGTTCCGTGTTGTGTGAGTCCCAGGGAGCAGCTGGGAGCTCTTGATTTCGTCCATGCACCAGGATGGAACGTAGATGTTTAGACTGGAGCCTTGGAGTTTGAAGCGCTTCCCTGCAGGTGTCGGGTCTGCCGTAAGCTTGTCCTTGCTGTGGTCATATCTCCGACTGAGCATGTCTGCCCAGACATTTGATTCGCCTTCTACATATTCCAAGATGAATTTGTAGCACGATATTTCCTCCTGCCATCGTCGTATCTTCGCATTGTTGAATTCACGTTGATCCAAGTACGTGAGAGATCGATGATCTGTGAGGACGACGAAGGGACGACTACGCAAGGAGTAATCGAATTTGGTGATGGCCCATTTTATCGCATATGCCTCGCGTTCAGTTGTTGACCAGTTGCGCTCCGTCGCGTTAAAGGTGTGTGAGGCCACTGCTATTATTTTCTTTTGGTCGTGTTTATTCTCTTGCATGAGAATGGCCCCACATGCGATATCGCTGGCGTCGGTGGTGAGGGTGAAGAGTCCGGTGAAGTCGGGGAATGAGATGATTGGCGGTGAAGCGAGGCGCTTCTTAATTTTATTGAAAGCCTTGTTGGCACCTTCGGTCCAGACGAATGTCCGTCCGGGCTTGTTTAGTTCGTTTATGGGGGCCATTACATTGGAGAACATGTCGGTTCTGATGCTCTCGTTAAGGCGTGTCTCGATGAATTGCCGAATCCATACGAGACGTCCGATGAGACTTTGTAATTCTTTTCTGGTTGTCGGGGGTTTCATGTCGATAATGGCGCGGACATATTCGGGGTCGGTCTTGAACCCGTCGCTATTCACGATGCGACCGAGAAATTTAGCTTCGGACGCAAGAAAAATGCATTTTTCCGGGTTTAGTTTTAATCCGAACTTGCGTAGAGCAATAAATAATTGCTCCAGCGCTGTCACATATTCCTCGAAGGTTTTGGCGTGGACAAGATTATCGTCGATATATGACGATATGTTCGCGCGTGAGGCCACTGTGTCGAGAGCCTCAGCTATGCATCGAGAGAAGATTTGTCCAGCGGATGTTAGACCGAAGGCCAGACGGGTGTATTGGAAACAGCGTCCTTTCCAAGTAAAGGCCGTTTTATGGCGGTCACGTTCGTCAATAACGATTTGCCAATAGCCATTGCGGAGGTCGAGTGTTGAGAAGTACTTGTTACCTTCGCCAATCTTGTTGAATGTCGAGTCAATGGTAGGTATTGGATATGGGTCGAGATCGACTAAAACCTTGTTGAGGGTTCTTTTGAAATTTGCGACTACTCGAATCTTTCCGTTTTTCTTGCGGACGGCAAAAACGGGACTGTTAAATCCTTTAGGGTCGTTGCAAGGTTCGATAACACCCTCACTTGCCATGCAGGCAATTTCCGCGTCAACGTCACCCTCCAGTGCTTGGGCTATAGGGTGCTGTTTTTGGCTCCTGGACTGGCCGTTGGTTGGTATGCGTATGGGCTTGATGAAAGTGCCCCTTCTATTGTCGTCGGTGCCGAGAATGTCCGCATAGCTGATGAGTAAATGGGCGGTAGCTTCTAATTCACTACGGCTACGATGGTCTGGAAGCGATAGGCCTACGGTTTGCTTAAGCCAATGGAGTTTTTGGTTGAGAGTCAACCCGTTAGGCGATGATCTGCCTATGGCTCGTGGTTCCTCGTTGGAAACGGTTAGGGCGCCGTGTGAAAGGTTGTGGGTCGGTTTTATCCTTGGATGGACGGTTGTAGAGAGCGGGACAGTATGTTTTAGCTTGCCAGATGGGAGTGTGCGCGCAAGTTCTACAGTCGCCTTCTGGTTATCGATAGTATAGGATAACAGTGTGTGGTGGCCGAGTATGTTCTGACGATCAAGATGGGAATGTCTGATGTCGTGATCAGTGTGTCGACGTTGCAGAAAGCGGGGGAAGTATCGTCACCCAAGGTAATGTCGCAGGTGAGCTTGCCCAGAATAGAGATGTTCCCTCCGATTCCCTTGACTCGGATGTTGGATTTGGACATGTGTCTTCTTGCATCTTCAGGTAAGCGAGAAATGGGAATGATGCATGTCGTGCATCCGGAATCCAACATGCCTACACCGGAGAATGTGATGCCGTTGTTACGGAGGTTGATCTGAACAAGGGGCGATCGGAGATCAGGTCGGATTTTAACGTTAAATGTGTGATGATGCTGAGTGGATACATGGACCTGGGAACGAGTCATCACATCTCGTTCGGTCCCCACCGAAAATCCAGTTCGTCGAAGCGCGTCGCGTGTTCATGGTTGTGCTGATCGCTATCTGTTCCAGGTAAACCGGTGTCAGTGGTCGCTATGTGTGCTTGAGCATGAGGGGGGCGAAAATATTGGCACCTGTTGCCCTTAAAGCATGCGCGGCCTCGTAAAAGGTTTTTGCATATTGCTTGTTGGCTGGGTTGGCCAGCACTTCTTTGTGACCGGTTGTGCTTCATGTTGGAGGCGGGGGCGGTTCAATTTTTCCAGTCAACAATGGATGAGTTCCGCCTGTGGGTTTGCCGCAGTTGCTTGTTCAGATCCAGCAACTGTAGCTGTACGTCAGCTAGTATCTTGTCACTTTCAAGGCTACGAGATTTGTCAGAGTGTATAGGTTGGCTCGCCATTAGCGCAGTGGTTTCAGCGGCGGTGGTGATGTCCGTTTTGATACCACGATCAAGATAGCGTTGCGCATCACTGGCAATACCACCCGCTGAGTAGTGTCTGTCCATGGTTTTGACGAGGTGTGGATAGATGTTAGGTGTCCATGCCTTGATCTTTTCACTCATGAGCATGGCCCCCATTAGGGAAAACGCAGTTTCGGCTGTCATCTCAGCATTTTGTCTATCTGACTTGAATTTTGCCGTGATATGGACTGTGGCCTCTCGGATTGTGTTTTCAAGTCGGCCTGCAAAATCAGTGAGTTTCTCTCCCTCATGTCGCTGAAGGTCCCATGCTCGGCTTAGGTACTGAAAGTTTGTCATTTGGCTCCCGTGGGTGGATATAAGGTAAGCCTTTAGTTCCTCGAACGTGGATGTGGGCTGTCTTGAGTCCTCCATCTGCTGGAAGATGCCTTCGTTCAGTAGTTGCTTTGCCAGCTTGACAAACTCCTTCTCCATTGCAGGATATTCCCTTAATTCTGGCTTAACATGTATGGTGTAAGCCTTATTAAGGTCGGTAATGAAGCGGTTTACATCGCTGCCCGGTTCAAAGGTCCGGATGGATTTTGTGGCGTCCTGAAGTGACTGCTGTCGCAATAGAAGCTCATAGTTTGTGGTGTGTTGTTGCAATGTGTGCGATCGATCGTGCGCGGTAGTTTGTAGAGCAGTTAAAAGTTCGTGGAGGTCTGTTTTCAGTTCACAAATGATTAATTGTGTTTGCGGGTTATCTGCAGGCTCCATGTCAATTTTCGTTCGGAGAATCGCTGCTTTTTGCTGTTTTATAAGTTCCAAGATTTCGGATCGAGAAAGGCCGGAGTATTCCATACTTGTTTTGCTGCACGCTTGACACCAGTGTTATATTCTGAGTTGTTGATATCTATAATATGAATGTTGTAGGCGAGAAATGCGTATGGTTGCAAAATAAAGAACGTATAGGTACTCACAATAACACAGTAATGATGTTATAGAAAATTTTTATAAATAGATTAAGTACAGAGAGTAGAATGGAGAAATATGTTCACAGTTAAAGAATGAATTCAGTGGTAGTAGTTAGAAAGTTCATGTACTGCCCTTGTCTCGTGGTGAAGGGATGGTTTTCTCGGAATTAGGGCAGCGTTCGTAGCGGCGGCGATCGTTTGATGTATCGGACGACAGGCGCCGGACGGTGGCGAAGAATCTTTAACACGAGTCGTGTGAAAGAACAAGTCTGGTGATAATTATTTGGTCCGTCTATTTATATATTTTCTGTAGGCTCAGAAACGGCAATTTTTGTGCCCCGCGGGAAGCGTTCCGATTGGATATTTATTAATGTATTTTTTTTTTTTTGTTAATTTATCGCAAACGGAAGTTCTGCGCGGAGCCGATGCGTGAGCGACTAACTTTTCATTTTGAGTTGAGAACTCGAAGTGGTAACTTCCGTTTTTTTTTCTTTTCTTCTTTTCTTTCTTTTTGTTTTTTCAAATCAAGGCAAGATCTCGTCTTGTAACATTGGTCAAATACAGACACAGAAAAAAATCTATGGATTATCATTAACTTCTCTCCATAGAAAAATATTCCCGCTCAAAAGACCACGACTTTAACTGAGATGAAAATTTACTATCACAGAAATGATGGACATGTATTACGATTATAATAAAAAAATAGCTCCAAACACTTGAATACTAAAAAGTTATTTTCATTTAACGAGTGGATATGCGACATTACTTGTTCATTTTACTTTCCTTCTTCTGTGGTATATTAGCTTTTTTAAAAACTCAAAGTCATCAAAAAAACTTTTCCTTACGAAAGCAGTTTCTCTAGAGATGACCAAATTGAGAACAATTAAAAATTAAAAAGTAATTTCCAACAAATATTCCTGTTTGTCAAATCACTTTTGTTCATCTTCTACATGTGTGTGTGTGTGTGTGTGTGTGTGTGTGAGCGCACGCGCGTTTATGTCAATATTTTTCTCCAATATTTCTCTCATTGTCTTTTTTCCATATAGATGTATGTAACTATATATATATGTACATATATATGCACTATATATACACAGACACAATATATAGTTACATATGTGTGTGTGAGAGAGAGAGAGAGAGTGAGAGAGAGAGAAAGAGAGAGAGTGAGAGAGAGAGAAAGAGAGAGAGAGAAACTAGTTTAATGATCAGTTCGAACTTGTAAAGACTCATTTCTAACTTTTACAGTGTTGCACAGGTTTTAAATCAAATATACTTAGATAAATTCTTGAATAAAAAAGAATCAAACATAATTCCCAAATATCAGAGACAAAATAGAGAATCCGCTATAAGTGTGAATTAGGCTTTGGTAAAGCAGCTAGTATGGATAATCAGTCTTTTCTGAGATTAAAAAAATGGCTGTTAACGTTTCACAAAAATTGTCCTGTCATAAAAATAAGGAGGCAAGTGAGTTGTAATTAATGGCAACTGAAATTAAGATTGGAAAAAAATACCTATACTGAATCTCTTCTCATAACAACAGAAAACAACGCCATAAGGACCAATTATATTAAAGCGATAATCGATAATACGAAACAGAATAGCAAGTGTAGTTGGCACAAAGACAAAATGATTAATCACATAATAAGCGAATGTAACACACTAGTTCAAAACGACTGGCTGGGGAAGTTGATCCACTGAGAATTGTGCAAGAAATTGAAATATGACTATACTACCAAATGGTACGTGTACAAACCAAAATCCGTCCAAGAGAATAAAACGCATAAAATTCTTTGGAATTTTGAAATGCAAACTTGTCGTCAAGTGAGTTTTGCCGTCTCAGCAGACCACAAAGAGAAAATTAAAGAAAACGAAAAGAAACAAGAATTTGGACCTTGCCAGGGAACTAAGAAAACTGTGGAACATAAGGGTGACAGTGATCCCAATTGTTATTGCTGCGCATGGAACGGTCATCCAAGGCTTGGTAAGGGAGCTGGAAGTGTTGGAAAACGGAGGATGAGCCAAAATCATCCAAACTAGAGTATTGTTAAGCAAGGGTAGAATACTGGGAAGAGTCCTGGAGAACTGAGGAGACTCAGACTCCATTGAAAGACCATGAGCTAATGCTGGTGTGAAAAACTAGCAAGGAGTAATAATAATAGTTATGGTTAATATCCCAATACGTAGTAATGAAAAACAATTAAGAAACACAAAATTCGTAGCTGCTGGTACAAATGTTAGTGGACACCATTTATATCTACGTTGCAACACTGCCCATGTAAGGGAGCACAAAAGACAACTTTCTTGCTTTTTAGCAAGCCATGTTAGCGTGTAGCCGTCGCCCTCCCCCTGTTTATTCAGGGGTATAAAATTCGTCTTCAGGTCAATATATTTTCTCTTATAATATTGACTAGTCCGAGGTAAATTACTTCTACAAATTCTATGTCTTAACTTAAAATCCTTAGCCCCTCACATCTGTAACCCCACTCATTCTGAGCTCCTGCTTGAAAAAATGTAAAATATTGTCATCTATTATTCAACAGCCTAATTGTTAGTATTGTTGCTCAGCAATAATAATGTGGAAATGGAGATTCCCCGATATGTACTTCTTGATAACAGCACAAACACTGGCCACCTCGGGTTATAATGCAAAACTGAGGCTTCAGTATTCCTACTTTCTCTTGCGTAAGAATTAAGTTTATTTTTGTTATCTATTTATAATTCTCTCTTTCATTTGTTTATTCTTCTTGTTTTGCATCATTCAACTTAAAATACTCGCTCAACACTGAACTCAAGTTACAATGCAAAAATTCATAAATATCAATGACAATGTTTTTTGAAGTTTATGTTCGCTAAATTATCAAAACTTGGATCTTAATTTAACAATCTTCATTATCAATCAAAAATTAATATCAAATAGTTGTAAACAGTAATGGATACTATAAAAGATAAATTCACATAAAGGAAAAAATACTAATTAAGCAGTTTCCACAGAATATTTTTCAAGATTTTCAATTGCTACCGCGCAATCGCTGGGAGTTGTGTGTGAATGGGAGGACTGAGCAGCAGCAGCAACAACAGCACTGCCATTTCCATTGCCATCATAATATAAAAATGTTCAGAGATTTTTTTTCCGTGGTAGCTCATCTCACAGCGTGTGTTTGACTAGTTTTAGGATCAGTAAAGACTCCAAACTCACTAGGTACCTTCACAAGATATGTTTATAATTATTGTTGACGAGTAGGTAAATCTAGTGAGCAAGCTACCTACCAGATCTACTCCTGATTACCTCGTCTGGTAATACCGAAAAGTTTAAGCCTAAATATAGGCGGTAGACTACGTACAAAATGAAATATATTGTTCATCATGAAATTGCAACAATAGCAGAGGTAGTGACTAAGTGAGGGCTGCAGAACTTGAGGGTGAAACTTCAGAGGTGTATAACTTGTGAGTGCAAATAATTGAACGATATAATCTTTTAAACAAAGCGATGACAATAACAAAACAAAATGGCAAATATTGTTATTCCTTTTTTATAGTAAAATTCAATTTTGGATTGGATCTACTTTGCCTATTTTATTTATATTCCAAACCCGAGAAATCATTCTGCTGAACTTTTTTTCTTAAATTTTATGAAATTAATATAAATAAATCAAAAAATTTACGAAGTTTTATTGAGAATATTTTTTATTCAAGTAAATTACGCTTATGAGATTTTCTGTTTTGAATATTTTTGTTTTTGTTCTTATTGTTTGTTCTAGCAAAGTAACAATGGTATATAATTATTTTACATCTTCAGTTTAAAGAATTACATACAAATCCGTTTAACAATGTTTAATTAAATGTGAATTATTGAATACTTTGGTAAGATTTTTTTCTCTTAATTTTTTGATGTTTAAGTTCTGTACGACTGGTTACGTATTGCAGCAACTTGGCTTCTCATTGATTATTATTTATTGTTAGAGATCTTCTCTCAATAGAAGTCTTCCTTTCTTGATGGGATTCTACAAAACATGTTGCATTAAAATCTTCCCCTTGGTCCATTAAGAATCCATACCAAATTTGATAACTCTACGACCAAATGCAATACGGTTATAAAGAACTGACAAATTTTTCACAATTATTAATATAACTGTATTTATGTATGTAGAATAACTGAGGTAGTAGTTCATAATCAGTATTTGAGCCCAAGTGAAGGCAAACTTTGACTATCACGTTGTTCTACTCGAGAAATTGTATATAAGCTGAAGCTTAGCTAATGAATGAACTATACAAGTGATTTGTTTATAGTAGTAAACGCTTATGAGAAATACTTTTTGGATGAGCTGATAACAGAAAAATGGTGCCATAGATGTTCCGAACTGGTTTTAAATTCAGAATTTTTCCTTCTAGACCAGTTGCTCTAACAAGGCTAAAGAGTACAGTCTGATAGATAGATAGATAGATAGATAGCATTGGTTGGAATTTCAGACAATAGATACGCATCTGAAGATTCTGTCCCCCAAAAAATCAATTAACATTTTCAAGACAGCTGAAGCAACGTGAATGTACATATTACGAAGAGGAACAACTAAATGACAATATCGACCTCAATGCCTCAGCCATCTGTTTATGTTTGGAGTGCCAACTATGTTGGGTCAAGATGCAGTTTATTTACTGACAAAATATATTGGTGAATTGTATATGAAAGATTTCATCATTGCGATTTCGGCTTTTTTGCTTGGTTGCATTTCACTTTCAGATAAATTTAAAATAAACATAACTTCTGTGACGCAAGAAGAGTATTGATATAATCGACATTGTTTACAAGTATTATATGACTTTAAATCTTATACACATGCATATATATGTGTTAGAGTGTGTGTGTGTGTGAGTATGTGTGTGCTTTTAAGTATGTGTGGAAAGATATATTTTAACTTTTACATGTTAATGTGTTAAAGCGAACGGAAAAATGTGTGTTCTAGTCATATATGAATTATTGGATCAAAACATAAAAATGCGTGTACGTTTGGGTATACAATTAAGATATGTCAAAAGATTGTAATATATATATATATATATATATATATATATATATGTGTGTGTGTGTGTGTGTGTGTGTGTTTGTGTAAAAGAAAGCCATCATCATTGTGACTTCGGTTATTTTTTGCTTGGTTACATGTATGTATGTATGTATGTATGTGTGTGTGTGTGTGCACGCACGAATGTATGTATGCACGCGTTGTATATTTATGAAACTTAGTATGGGTGACTTGTATGGTGAAATGTAATGGTTTGCTAGTTATTCTGTTAGATTAATTCTATTGAGTTCAATTCACTCGGAATAGAAAATCAAATTGAGACGTTTCGTGGTGAAGAAAACTTCTTAAAAACTTCTTAAAAACTTCACAAAAAGTTAATCTACATGTGACTAGAAGGAATGAAGCGCGTCACTTTTATCTGTTTATTCATTTAATATAAATTGACTCGGTTAAATATTGGACCTTATTTATTTATTTAAACTATTTTGTTTCATTATTTGCTGTTTATTTAGTATCCCACATTCTTCGAGTATTAATTTGTGGATGACAGAGGATATGTTGTCTGCAATATTCTTCCTTCATACTTTCAACCTCAAGTGATCATTTTCAAACGTAGAATCAAGATATTATTATATTTATAATGCATTAATTTATTTGTTTTTTAGCGAGGGAAATATTATTAGGTTATGTTGGTGCTACGTTTTTTAGCGAATGTATTATTGCGCGTGTTGTTATTCCCTCGCTAAGTGTTGTTAGGTATATAAAGGAGAGAAGTTCCAAGATGTCGGAATGTTTTATATGAAGGTTTTTAATGGCAGCATGGAATAAAGGGTTTACGTTTATGCTGCAAGTCTCGTAGGAAGGAAAGAAGTAAGGAAACGAAATGAAGTTGTTATAGAGTTGAGAAAGCATTTTAGCAGCTAAATGCCTGAGCGAAAAGTGCATCGTTAGGTTAAGGCATTGTTGAATGTGTTGAGGGAGTTATGTTCGCCATAGGTGTAGCAAAAGTCGTGTTTGCTGTTTGAGGACAGAAACGATTGTTGTCACCGTGAGTTTGTGGTTCTGGTTGTTTCGGGGAGAAGCATGAATGTCTCCAGAAAATGTTACCCAGAGGTGAAGTAGCTTGGTGTCGGAGCGGAATTTTGCATCGCAGTCGTCATAGCCAATGCTGGAAGCGACTAAAAGTGCGTGGTGTATTGAATTCATCTAATTCATATTCAACTGGGAGCCCTTGGTCTTTGAGAATAGACGCAAGGGGTCCATAAATTAGATTGCTTTCCTCATTGTGTCGATGCTGCTGCTGCTGCTGCTGCTATTGAAGAGCAGACAGTAAGACGTCTGTCCTGAACGAAGAATTTCTGAGAAAAAGAGAGAGTGTTTGTCGGCTTCCCCAATTTCTGCTGCCCGGAAAGATGGTCCGGTTTGATTGGGTGAAATTATGCGTCGACCCTAACGATCGAATTAAATTACGCACCAAACAAAAATACGAAATTATTTCTGCTACAGTTTTTAACATTTGACAGCATATTAGAATGTGGAGAGATTTTGTGTATTTGCAGTTTTCCTTTAGCGTTTTTTGTTCATTTTGAATAATATGTCGAGTTCATCCCTGAAAAGAATTAATAAAGGCGGCAAGCGTTCTGGGAGAAAAGTTCGAATAATGTTTACATAAAATTGAACCAATCTTAAGAAATCTTGAATGTTGACAAAAAAAAACTATTGAAAATAATATGCCGAATATAAATATATTCTATTTTTATTTTTATTTTATTCTATTTTTGTACATAATGTTATTTACAATATACTTCCGGAAAAGGTCACTTGACTCTAGTGACCGCTGGGAAAGACTATCAATTGCTAACATGTTCATAAAAAGAGAAATATTCTTCACGATATGAGTTGGGGAAGGCTAGAATAACATAATCCTATCAGATCTCATTAAAGCTGTGTCGATAACGGCGAAGTTTCCCAGAGTACACAGAATTCCTTTTTTAATCGGTACTGATCTACATAGGTCAAGTTGAAACGACTGATTTTTATACTAGTATAAAAATCAGTCGTTTCAACTTGACCTATGTAGATCATTGTTCCGACTTTCTAATGAAAATGTCAAAATTGAAAATTCATCTCTAGGGTAAGATCTGAAGACGTGGAGGACATTGAAGAAATAGGATTGCACCTCATCTTAGCATCAAAAGAGAAAGAATTTCAGAGTCACCTGGATTAATGAAAAACTCGTTGGAATAAGTGTGTTGAATGCCAAAGGGACGTTTGAATGCCAAATTAACGTTTTCTTTATTGTATAAAAGTTTATTTCTCACAAGGAATCAAACCGAACACGTTCGATACTTGATTTGACCAGAGTGGAAAAAGGAAAAAGTAATTCCAGACAATACGGCACCAAAAAGCTACTTCCCACTATTTGTCGAAAATTGGGTCCTTAGGGACCGGATTGTTAAGCTGGGAAAAAAATAACCAGCAGAAAAGGTTTCGTCGCTCGCTTCTTGTATAGTCGATAAGTATTTCAAACAGGCAAGAAGCTTCCCAAGAAATAAAACTAAAATCAAACGAAAGTCGACTACCGAAATTCTACAAAGTTAAACTACTGAAAGAAAATTCATCTCAAGAATTCTGCTGAAAAGATAACTTTACAGAAGACTCAATTGAAATTAAAAGAAAATTTTTAAAAACTCAATTAAAATCAACGGAAAGATAAACTTCAATCCGTAAACGCTGCCCGAAAAAACAACCTTTCAAAGAACTCCAAATTAAATGAAAACCGAAACATTTCGATAAAACTAAAAAGAAAAAAGATACTCAAATTCAAAGAACTTTGTTTCCCAGAAAATCTCTCTGATAAGTTCCTGCAAATTACACTAAAATTTACAGCACTTTATCTTTTCTATACCTTTGTATAAAATTCCTTTTTTAAAACTTTATTGTCTGTGTTATCTTTTTGAATCAGTGTCCGAAATAGAAAACTGTAGAACTTACAGTTTAAAATTACACACTAAAGCCCCCTAAAATCATTACCCACTTAAATACTAAATTTTGCTTTAGTGTCATTCTTCATGTTAAATTTTATTCTCTTCTAAAATTCTTTTAATTGTTCATTTTTATTTTTAGTTCACTTCAGTCTCGATACTTTTTGAACACACCTCATAAATTGTCAGACAAACCAATTACCAAAGTTTCTACGATGTCTTTTTTTTTTTTTTTTTTTTTTTTTTTTTTTTGTATAAAAGCATTAGAAATGCAATGAAACGTGTCCTTAAGCTGAAGCCAAAACAGAGACTAACGTCTTTACTCAATGAACCGCCAAGTTTACTCTGTTGTGTGTCAGATTTATCGAAGCCCAACGATGATACAGCAACTTGTTCCTTTTCCCGTGATCAGAGTTCGTTAATCAAAACTAGACAATTGAATTTAATGGAATGTTAACCGTGAGCACGCTAAGCATTTCCAAAATGACTCTTGATTCGGATGGGGAAGTGAATGGGTAGATTAAAAAAATGTGCCCTTTTGATCACATAACCACGTACTGGAAAGGTCGGATAGTGAGAACGAAGCTAAACCATCCACATCTACCCGGCACAGGCATGTTTTAGTATCAACTTGGCCTCATTTTTAGTAGCACTGTAGAACCTCGTTATCAGCGGTTGATAACTCCTTGAACCTCTTGGAATGTCCGCGGCTAATAGCCAGTCATTTATTTTAAGAATGTCCAAAAATTTTCACCTGGAAATTACACCCTTTCTTTAAAATGTAATAAAAATGTTAAAAGTTTTTTTCTTGATTTTGCTTAAAAAATACTAAATTTTCGTCTAAAGAAAGCTCATCACTATAACACAGATTTGGACGATTTACTTTAATCGGCAATTATTATGATATATTCGATAATAGAAACTTGCAAAAATTGAATTTGGATAAGAGAGGATCCATTTTTGCTGAAATATTAGATAAGAAATCGTTTCTTTTTTTCAACTAGTACTACGATAATGGGACAGATATTTCGAGCGAGCGCTGTTTTATAATACATAGTAAAACCATTTGATGAGCAACTTCCCAATTTCTTCATAAGGATCGAAGAGAAGAAAATGAATTTATGTTTGTCTCGAGAGCATTTGCGCAAAGATAAACGCAGAAAGCTTTGTCTAGGATTTAAACTCGAGTCTCCGACACCATTTCCTGCAACGATAACCATTATGTTAAACACGCACGTGGGTGTATGCGTGAGTATCAATGTATGTATTTCGAGTAGTGAGTTCAATACTTCTGGCCTTGTGGCAAATTAAAGCTACGCCTAAGTTTGTTTTTTTGTTTTTTTTTCTAATTAAAAGCATCGGTTCCTGCTAGATCATCGAAATAGACTAAACATACAATAACAACAGACACTGCAAGCAACATTGATGTGCCGGATTAGAGCTTAGAACTGAAACTTGCTACCACAAATTGACAGTGGAAAGGCATCCTGGGTACAACAACCAAACTATCTTCTCCACACACACACACACACATACACGCACACACACATAATTTGATATACATGTACATTAATTTAGAATATAAACAAAGTATTAATTGTCAGTTACTTACGTTGACATTTGTGCCCTCATCCACCATTCATTTTCTTAAAAGTCAGTCGAGCCAGTAAAATCGTGGTGAGTGTTTGTTTTGTTTTGTTTTTTGTCGTTTCATTTTTGTTTTTTTTTGTTTTTCAAAATGTTATTAAGGCATTTAAAGAAAGTTTATTGGAACATTTGAACATGAGGAAGAGCTCAAATGAAGAAACAAAAAGTAGCCTAAATTGAATTGCTCCAAGTAAACACATGAAAGTAACTTTTTTAAAGTACTGACAATTGTATGCCTGAATATTGAGCGATTTCGACGATAATCTGAAGATCAAAGAGGATTTTATTAACATAAACAATGGTACTATTGCTAATGCTTTTGATTCTCACTGGTTGCTCCATACGTCTGGCCTTGTGCCAAACTAAGCTCCACAAAGTAAATGGCAAAATTAACAAGGATAGCACCTCGACGGGGAATAATTGTTAGCAAATTACTAAATAGTGAGTTCGCTACTTACTAGGTACCCTATATCTCTGACCTTGAGGAAAATCTAAGCTACGCTGAAGATTTTAACTTAAAAGCATCGGTTCCCACTAAATCATAGAAGTTAAGCAGATGCCTGTTCAGTGCTTAGATGGGTAAACACATAATAATTGCAGGTAATACAAGCAACTTAAATATGCCCGATTAAGTAAAGATAACAATAGTACGTGAGTATAATTGAATTCACGAAAGACTGTCACAGTTTAATCAAATTAAAAATAAACCTCTTCTTTTTGTTTTGTTAACTTTACGAACATAAACCTCCAACATTACTGGTGAGCTTTATTAACCAATAAAACGTAATGACGGTTAACAGTTGAAATACAATGAACGGAATAACTGCCTAATAAACTGACAGGAAGCTTAAATATAATTTAAGAAAAGGGCATTTATTAGTGCAGAGATTCCTAAAGAATACTGTAACATTTTAATGTTTCCAGTCAATTCTAATTGCAATGTACTAATACAGAATCACAATGATAGGAAGTGACAACTGTCACATATTGAATCGTCGGTCAATAGATTATATTATGGATTGTTCTCGAATTGGGCTGAAAATTCTGCATACATCGCAATTGTATATAAATAATCATAGAGCTTCTAAATGGCTGAAGGTATGATCAATCTAAATCAAGTGTTTAGATTATAATGATGAGTTTTACATAATACGAATAAGTTACTACCAGTTGCCCATCGTACCTAATGATAACGTCCTGCTAATTTTTGCCTCCACTCTTTTAGATTTTTTTGACAGGTATTGCCAATTGTCTAAAGGGATGTTTATGACCCCAGGTTTCTTTTGATGATGCCCCTAGGTCCGAGATTTAGTACAAGAGGGTTGAAAGAACTATAGCGCGGAATACTGCATATTTAGTTTTTACTTAGATGTCTTAGTTGAGCCAGACTCGCTTTCTCTGTTCGCCAAAGACATTGGAATTATTTGACGTTCCAGTATTTTGTTCTGCATCTAGTCTGTTGTTATTGGCAACTGAGAAGCATAATTATTTGAATTTGTTTACTTGGGTTAGAACTTGGCCCTTTATCTGCGTGTCTTGGCCAGTAATTTCACCTACCTAGGAGGCAGCGTCTCATCAACCGAAAAAGACATCGACACACGGCTAACGAAGGCATGGACAGCTATCGATAGGCTTTCGATCATATGGAAATCAAACCTGACCGATAAAATGAAACGCAGTTTCTTCCAGGTTGCGGTCGTGTCGATACTGCTGTATGGATGCACTACTTGGACGCTGGTTGGAGAAGAAGCTCGACGGCAATTATACAAGAATGTTGCGAGCAATATTGAACAGGTCCTGGCAGCAACACCCCACAAGGCGCCAACTGTACGGCCACCAACCACCTATCACGAAAACTATACAAGCTAGACGAATCAGACATGCCGGACACTGCTGGAGAAGCAAGGACGAGATCGTAAGTGATGTGCTCCTGTGGACCCCACATATGGCCAATCAAAAGCAGGACGACCAGCTCGAACATTCATACAGCAGCTATGTGATGATACGGGATGTAACCTTGAAGACCTGCCGGAGGCGATGAATGATAGAGAGACGTGGAGAGAGAGGGTCAGGGATATCCGTGCTAGCCGCACGTCATGATAATGATGATGATGATGCAGACTTCGAAAAACGAGTGATTATTTCCTGTGCATCTTGGTGGTTGTGTTCTACGAAAGCAGTGTCGTCATCAAACATGACCTCGCGTACCGGAAAATTTGTCATCTTTCTTGTAGATTTAAATTAACTGGAATTGAACAGATTTGCCCTTTGTATCCATACTTTTGGGGTAGAATCAGTGAAGGCATCAACTACCATTTATTTTTGAGTTCTCTGCATCTCTGTCGGAGAACATATTCAATATCTGGCATTTGCAGACTTGATGTTCTTGCTGGATATGTTATTCCTGGTTATATTTCAGCTGTTAATAAGTTCTTTCAACTCTATGCCGTTCCTGTCGAGCCAGTCTTCGTGTAAGACGGTGCATCGCCTCTTGCCAGACACGGTAGTGATTCCGTCTTCAATCTGCTGAATGTTCCGCTGGTCGGAAATATCTTAGGATAATACGTAATTATCTGCTATCCACCCACGTTGTTTTTAATATCCGGACATCGAGTCAAACGCTAATAGGAGACACCGGTTAGCAAGTTGACGAACGCTACCACACACTTACGCAAGTAAAAAAAATCTTCGTCCAGAAACAGAGAACAGACACAACTTTGCAATGATAACATTGTATATAAAATATGTCGTTCAACGTCTTTACATTCAAAGTTCTTACATAAGTGGCAAATCCTGCCAGAGACTGTCAGTTATTCGTCTAAACCTTAGTTTACCTTTCATCTACTATATTCTTTCTCACTTTCTCTACTCAGAGCTCAGGGGCTGTTTCAACTTTCTCACTTGGTTTCTTTCGGTCTATCTGGTCTGATTCTGGTCTGACTGCTTACTACTATTCTGGTTGATTTATGTATATTCGTAACCAGGTTGGGGTTAACGTGGGGGTGACTTCTAAGAACTACCCGCCTTCAGCTGAATTCAACACCGAATTTCACTTCTAGATTTAACTAACAAAAATCGCTTTGATCATGACAGCAACTTTGACATGTCATAACTTTGTTTTCATAACTCCCTTTGTCATCGAAATAACTCAGCCGTTATGTCAAGTAGTCCTCTCATCAAAACAAATTGTAACTTTGGATAGAATAAAAGCAAAACAATTTTTCCGAAGCTGTCCTTCGAAAATCCATTACGCTACTACACAATGGTAATATATTTCTTTATTCTTCTAAAATCCATTATAATTTCTTTTCCGTTTGGGAAATAAACCCCTTCTGAACGGTCTCTGGTCCCTATAAGGTTATATTCGTGCTTCTCTACTGCAGTGCCGAGTTTCTCTTCGGATACCTTGCACAGGATTTATTTGAAGGCGTTCCACTTCTTCTATAGTGCCTGCTGGAATTTCAGCAAGGCCACATGTTATACATGACTCTGTTGATCTTGATCGTGTTGGTTGAGAGCCTCCTGATTGGTATCTTGTCTTTCCTCATCCTCCACCGCACTCGTAGTTTGGTAGTAGACTTTATCAAAACCTGATCAGTACTGCAGTTGACTCCTCTCATCACCCTTGAGTTCAGAAAGTCTGGCATATCACGCTATCATATGATCATGAAGTCGATGATGTGTTTGGATTTTGAATGCATCCAGAAGTTCTTGTGGATTTGCTTGTGTTTGAAGGTGTTGGTTATGACCCACTGGTGTTCTGTGCTGATGAATAGCAACATATTGTCATAAGTATTAGCCTTTCCCGTTCTAAATTTACCCAGAACCTTTGGTCAGGTTTTATGTAATTGGCCAACTCGAGCGTTAAAGTCTAAGCACTATTTTGTCTGCATTCGGGATTCCACGAAGTATCTGGTCGACCTAGTTGTAGAAACTGCTTATTTTTTCAAGGTTGTTGGTCATAGTCGAGACACAAGCAGCGACCCAAGTAAAATATCTACTGTCGATTAATCGAAACCTCAACGTGATGAGTCTGTCACTTACTGGCTTGGGCTCCTTAGCAGAATACCATTCCTGACCGCAAAAACTACCCCAGATTCACAACTGTCTGTTGAAGTTTTCCCGTTCCAGTAAAAGATGTGTCCGTCTTCTTTCTGATGCTGCCGCTTTACGCAAATCTGACCCTACTCAGAGGAACAATGTCAGCATTGTATTTTTGGAGCTTCTTAGATATTATAGCACTCTTTTTGGGTTTGTTTGAGTTGGGTTTGTCCTGCATTGTTCTTATATTCCATGTTCCTAGTTTGAAGTTGTACGTTTGTTGGCCCTTTTCATCTTGAGCGACGTCCTGCCAGTAATGGATATTTTTCTTTGTTTGAGTACATATTTCACAGAGGAAGCTGGCAAGGATTTTAAGGGTCCAGAAAGTTTACCAGTTACTTGCTCACTTTCCCTTCTTCTGAGAAGATGCTGAGCTGGCAAGGAAGGCCAAAGAAGAGATTAGCATCTCAATGGTCGCATTGACCAGCCGGTTTGTTCTCCCTTAATAGTTCTATTTCACCCATAGACAGAACCCTAATAAGTACTACCACTCTGGGTCAGAGTGGAACTGAAAGTAACGGCAATGAAGAGGTGTTCCACATTTCCCAACGCTCAAAGTCTGGGGCTTCACCATCAAATGCATTCAAATGTCATTAATGTAAATTAATTATAATATATGTAGCAAATGACTCTCCTTTCTTTCTCCCTCGTTCTCTCTCTCTCTTTCTCTCTTGTTCTCTCTCTCTCTCTCTCTATATATATATATATATATATATATACTTATGGAATATAAATGAAAGAATAGGATCAATAAGAAGAGGGATCATTTCATAATGGAGGATGAAAAAAACTCAATAGAAGAATAGAATGGTTAAAAAGCTCTTTTTTAATATTACACACACACACACACACACATATATATATATATATATGTTCAGTGCTTTTTGAATTAGGGTGTGGTAAAGTAATTCTCATGCAATTATGGTGCCATGATTCGTCCTTGCTTTGCCGTTATCTTTTACTCTTTCTTATATATATATATATATATATATATATATATATATTTCATCACGAAACTAATTGCTTCTTCCGTAGACTACTAACCCAATTTTATTTTTTCTTTGAGCAATGTATAAAATCTTTGCAACGAACCCTTACATATTGCGATATTTAAATTTTTGCCATGCCCATAACAATGTAAGTGTTATTTCTATAAACTTATAAATGCATTACTTGAGTACCGTAAATCTTTAAGTCTTTACTGATTGCAAAAGAAAACCTTTTGACACTGATCTGTAAAGTATTTCCTCTCGTAAATCACTTCGCCAATAACAAAATGTCTTATCCAATTACAAAAGGTTAGAACCTTTACCTTGTCAGTTGTCGGCTTGGGCCTCTCCGTCATATTTGCTAAAAGGCCAAAAATTTACAGTGGTCATTGCAGATTTTACAATCAGTATGTATTTAACCAGTCCCTCCACCACAGACAGGGTGTGGCAAAAGGTCAACTTTTAGGTGGCCTGCAACTTGTTTGAATTCAGATTTTCTCCTCGAAGAGTGGTTACTGTACCAAGACTAAATAATCCAGTCTGCTCTGCTAATAGGTGGTTGAGGAAGATTGGTTTATACCTTTGCAAAGCACTTTAGTGAAATGTTAAATCAAAACAGGATTTTAACTCGGGTCTCCAAGTCGATTTCCCACGACGATAACCGTAACACCATGTGCACATCTCCAAATAGTCGATTGGTTACCAAATAAAACAGACTCGTTGTTCTATCAATACTATAAGATGTATTTAATCCTTAGCAGATGGAACTTATTTCTAAATTTTATCAGTTTTTAATATAACTCAAATTGAATTTCAATTGATAAACTATATACACAAGTTAACCTCATTATACCAAATATATTATGACAGGATTAGGCACAGGTTATATGGTATTCTTAATCTTGAATATCTGTTTTTGGTCACCAACTGGCCCACAATCGGGTCTAAATTCATCAATTTTTCCTCACTTTGCACTCATCAGTGTCAAGAATGGCCTGTAAATCCTCTGGAATATTCATAAGTCTCTGCCTGGTTGCGATGGTATCGTAATTTGATTTTTTATCAATGGAATATCACAAAATAAAATAATTTCAAATGAATACTGATGCTACAGGACATGTACTATTTAATATAATATCAACTGTATGACGATGGGCATATGCTACCAAACCAGCCTAAGATACGTAGCAAATATCATGTCGCACAGACGTATACCTCTTTATGGTTTGTTGAAATTATTTGGCGTCCATCTCATTAATGACACATTCCAAACAAATAAAACAGAAATGACTAACAGAAACTGTGAGAAAGGATGAATACAAAAGGATTTATTATTTCAACCAACATGAAAAACAAACACAAAAGAAAATAACAACTGCATATGCATTTAGACATGACCTGAAAATAGAATTAAAATTATCTATTCACTGAGTTTGGCCAATAAGTAAATAATACTTAGGTACATGAAGATATGTATGATATATTTATAAGCAAAATGAGTTAACACATTTCCTTTTGGTAAGAGTAGTTCTTGGGACGTCCATATGAGTCAGTTAAAAAAGTCAAAATTGGAATTCCGCTTCCACCAGTATCTGTGTCACATGAGCAAGGTTTCGGCGATGAATATCAATCACCTTATGAATATTTAGAAATAGGAATGCTGTTGTTCCTGTTGGTATTATTTGATTTAGTTGTAAAGTCACACGTTTATCTGGCTAGATATAGCCAGTATAGGATACACATTTTTTCTAGTTTTAAAATAAGCAATAAAAACATACTTAAGAACATTCTAGAAATTTAGGGTCAAAACCGTATTAGCATTTAAATTACATTTGTGTATTTTTCAACCAATCAGCTAAAAACATAGAATAGAACATTTTAGAAAAATAGGATCGGAAGTGAACTAACAGAAAATATTTAGGCTCGAAAATAAAATAGTAAAATACAAATCTGATTGGTCAATAAATGTCTACGCGCCGAAATTTTAGGATGATTCTTTGATCCACCTGTAGGATATAAATAACACACAAGACACAGACTTACACACAAACGAAGACACAGACGAACACAAGCCACTAAGCCAGTAGCCGATACTATGTCCAACAAATTCCTTTCCTTCCTCAACTAAAGTTCATGAACTCTCTTCAAATGGCCGAGAATTATATTCAAAAGAAAAACCCGACTGACTTTCTTTCATCAACGCGACACACTGTCGCCACTGTCATAAAACCCGCAATTGTAAAGTTTTGTGTTGTATTTGTGGTGGGAATAATTTAGAGAGCAATCTACTGAAATAACCAAATTACATACTCCCCCCACACCAGTCCATCACAAAATAGTTATTAAAAAGCTTTAATAATCTTTGGAATCAATGAAATTTCGAAAAAAAATCTCTATTTATAATACACTGGCAAATTGTTAACCTTAGAAATACTGGAACAAGGCTAGAAAATATCAAGTAGAAGAGTCCCATAGAAAAACGCGCATTATTCGAAGTTTTCTTAAATTGTTTTGTTTTGTTTGTTTTTTTTTGTTTGTTTTTCATGTATCTATAAACTAGGAAGAGAGTAAAATGATAAGTGAGGTAAATCAAAATGTGACATATCTTAATCGTTAAATCATTTCCTTCACGTATTTTAACAAAATCACTCCTAATGGCAAATTGGAACTCCTCTTTCAACAGTGTCTGTGTCACCCAGGTTTCAACTATGAATATCAATTACCTTATGAATATGTATTAGAAATTGGAATGCTGTTGTTCCTGTTGATATTATTAGATTTAGTTGAAAAGTCATGCGTTCAGCTGACCAGATATAGCCAGTCCAAAATAATAAATGAAAAGTATTAGGGATTTTTTTTATCAAATATATTTCTTCATGGCATGAATATCGCAAATTTTACATAAGCACATTAGCTTCACTTTAGATAAAATTATAAATTTAAAATTAATACACATCTTTATCAATGACAAGTGGCAAGTAGTAACCATTATGATCTTAACCCTTATAACAATACAGTTATTATAAAGGTTGTAACTATGTAAGCCAATACTATAGTGGTTGTTTTGTTTTATTAAGTTTGCCTTAGTCATGAGACTCCAATTAAGATTCGAACTCACTACACAGTCTGCAAGAACATGTTACAAACCATTAATATGAACATGTTACAAACCATTAATATGAAAATAGTGACCACAGTTATGGACATTTCAGAAAATTACTAAAAGAATTATCTGCTTTTTAGATTATGGATTTGGATTTGGATCTCGATCTCGATATTTGTAAGTTTAATTCTCACTGGGTGACACATTTTTCTGATCTCTTGGCAAATCTAAACTACACTTTGCTTTTTTTCTTCTTCTTCTTCATTTACTCTTAATCACGCTGAAAGTATCGGTTCCCAACCAACCACAGAATTTAAGCGTCTATGCGTCTGTTCACTTTTGAGATAAATGGCCACTTAATAACAGCAGGTAATGTAAGAAACCAAAGGCTTGTGTGACATCAAAGCTTCATTATCATCAACATCATTGGCACGAATTCCTCTCTCCCTCTCTCTCTCTCTCTCTCTCTCTCTCTTTTGGCCATTACTATTGGTAGATCCCTAGACAGCACCTAATGTCTGCACAGAGCTGATGAATGTTACTCAGTGCTGGTTGGCCAACACTGGTGTGTTCATGTGTCGGAACCACAGGAAAACTTTGTTTCCCCAGTAGTACCCAGCATGTCTTGTTCGTCTAACTTGGATGGTTTGTGAGATGCGAGGGGTAAATGGCCGTACTGCTTCCTGGAATTATTCAAAATAGAACGTACTGATACGTTTTATTTATCAGGGAGATCAGATTTCCATAGAAGACCATGTATTTTTTCTGGGTATGTTCACATCACTTTCAGTAGATGAGATATTGCTACCGAGGTATGTGAACTAGTCTACAAATTTCAGAGGCTTACCAAACAGTAAGCCTCTGAGATGTGGAGATGGCACCATCTTGTTTAGAACGCATGAAGGCTATTTCATTTAGGTCGTGTAAAGACCAATGCCTTTGCTACCTGCGCCAAGCTATGTAGCTGAGATCAGGTTTGGGCTGGTGTATTTGTGAGAAGTGGTGAATCATCTGATTAGTAAGCATCCGTAATAGTTTCTGCGGGATATTGTCTGCTTCTTGGCTTTTTCTGTGTGAAACCATTTGACGTTCGTAGGCAGATTATAAAATGGAAACGGTGCTAATATATCTCCTTGCAAAACTTCAGCGACAATGTCAAAGAAATCAATGTCACCTTCGGGTGAGTGGACCATTGCTTTCGTGTTTTTATAGAGTATCATTATTGCTGTTACGGTATGCTAGTATTTGCTTCATCTTTCCTCTGTGTATGGAGTTAAATACCTTGGAGAAGTCTACAAATGAAAGTGTAACCTCGAGACTTATTGCACGTACTCCTTCAATGATTCGATAATTGGTCAGAATCTGAGAAGGTGTGGATCAATTTCTGCAAAACTCATTCTGATTTTTCCCCAAAATTTTCTCGATTTCAGATCAGATACGATTAAGAAGCAGAGCATTATAAACCTTAGCAGCTATGACAGTAAGAAAATGTAACTAACTTATGCAGTTAATTTGTTCCAAAGTTTTATACGTACTCTTCAAGTTCGTATTACAGTGGATTTCAATAAAGCAATACCTTGAATAGTGCAGTTAATTTTTCTTCAAACATTTTTCCTTGACTGTTTAAAACTGCATTGTTCAAGGTTGTATGACTTGAAAGTAACTTGTTCCAACCGAAAAAGAAGGATAAAAAAAGAATATGTTAATTGACTTTTTATTATTGTTACACGTAAGTAAAAATGTTTGCTGTACAAGCATTTGTTTTAGATATAAAAGAAAAACAACATTGCTTGAAATTAGAAAAGCTTTGTTTCTGGATAAATAATCTGTCAGTTGAACAGTACCACGCACTATTCGAGGTTTTGCTGTATTTTATCTGATTTTATTGTTTTTCATTTTTTTTTATTTATCAACTGGGAAGCAACTAAAATATTTGAAGTTCCTAAGAAATGGAGTATATTGAAATGTGACATATCTCAATCGTTTAGGTATAAATTATTTTCTCGACGTATTTTAACAAACCCTTCCTCAATCTCTGGTTGTACAGTAAGCCACCATCTTGAGTGCTATGAAGCGTTTTTCATTGACGAGTGACACTTTTAGCTTCATCTCTTGTAGTTATTATGTTGCCAGTTATGTATGATAATTATTTAAATCGTATATTTACTTTTAAAATTTAAATTTAAAGAAAACATGTGCACAGCTGAGCGACCTATACAGAGTGCAATAGAAATACATCCCACATTTTAAACTGTTACCTGTGTGGTGCTAGTGAACTTAGGCAAATGGTAGCTCCATCAAGCTAATGTAGAATTTTCAACCCATAGTAGTTGCAGGATTCTGATGTAAAACGAAATGAGCTCGAAAATCTGTGTAGCAATTACAGATTCATTAGTCTTTAAAAAAACTTTCAACAGCAAATGTACGGTGTGCACCAGTCCAAACTATTATTGTAGTTGATTGTATCTGAAAAAATGGTGAGATAATAGCTTGATTAAGTCACTTGCCCAAGTTCACTTGCATCACATAAGTTACAGTTTAAAATGTTGGAGGTATTTTTGCTGCATTCTATTTAATAAGTGATGATGTATTCAATGCCAATCCTGGATTGCTTATGATAGTCTATGTTCAGTAGTTTTTGACTAATTGCATGATTGTGCATAACTCAACAGATTTAGCTCCATGCAACTTTTCCCTTTTTAATTGATACAAACCACAAAAAAGGAATGGGACAGTGATCTATGATTTACCTCATGAAATTATGTTTAGACTAAGTTTTAAAATTCACTGTACAAAACTGTCATTTAATTTTGTTTCAACTTCATATCATCAGCGGCTGTTTATTTAGAATACACTTGAAGGAATACAATGAATAAATTTAAAGGAACACAACAAATAAACTGATGTTTTGTGTGTTTTTTATTTGATGGCAATGAAACAATAAGTCCTGGAAAAGTTACAAATAATTTGAAATCATCACAAACACATACAGTACATCAATACCATATATATGCAATATTTGCAGATGTATATGTGTGTGATGTATGTATGTATGTATGTATGTATGTATCTGCTGAAGATGAAGAAAAGCAGGTTATTTGAGTCCCCATGAAGACGTTGACACTCACCTGGATGAGCTCTTTTAACCACAATTGAGGATTACATTATCTTACTCAACGAATGGCAATGAGCACTTCCTTATCAGGAAGAATGCCTAATAGTCTGCTTGTAAGATATATTGCATACATATATACTTTTGATCACACCTACCCATAAAAGTAGCAGCAGATACCCATTTGTAAATGTATGAGTGTATGAATATATATATATGTATATATATGTATGTGTGTGTGTGTGTGTGTGTGTGTGTGTGTGTGTGTGTATTTTCACTTTATGAACAGTGTATGGACGAATTAGTGATCTACATAAATTTAATATATTATTCCTATTTCTTACCTCCTATGATGAAACAACAGTTTATAAATAAATATATATATATATATATATATATATATATATATATATATATATATATATAGGGGGGTGTAAAACTTAGTTGAGCATTGTACAAGTACATAATTCTATTCGATTGAATTAAAGCCAAATGATCTGGAAGTAGAACTTGCATCTTTACAGGAAGTCTTAATTTTCATCCTGGTAAAAATGTAGCATGCTGATTTCATCAATGAATCCATTGACATTACATTCAAATATGTCATATACTTCCTGTTCTTAATTTTTTAGAGAAAAGGAAGTGAATATCCTTTAGAGTAGGTTCAAGTAATCTGGTGGCTTAATGTTCATATTGTTAAAAAAAAAGAACATGTCAGCAATCACCAATTCTTTTTTTTTTTTACTGAACAGTAACAGTAAAAACTTGTAATCAAACTCTGAAGGAATAACAGTTGAAATAAAACCATCAGCATTTTAATTCAATAGCAGATAAATAGCAGTTCTGTTTGTAGTGCTGATTGGATTCTTGAAATAATGATAACTGAGAAAAAAGCTACTTACAAACCAAAATGGTAGATCTGTATTAATGTGTATTAATATGGTGTTAAATAAATAGAATTTTATACTTTAAAAACAAAAATTCCTATCATGTTCATAAAAAAGGAAGATGTAGTTTTGATTGCAGTCTCATGAGAATTGAGGAAAAAATACAACTTACAAACCAAAATGGCAAATTTGTACATAATGTTCAATCAAATAAATATGATTTATTACTTCAAGCAAAATGCTGTTAGTTACACTGTTTTCTTAAATCACATTTCCGTTACTTCTAAAATCAAAACTAATATCCATAAAAAGAAAATGCAAAACAATTCAAAAACATTCAAACACATTTACCAAACATTTTTCAATAGCATGATTATCATTAACCAGTGTTTCCTGAGATGTTCATTGTCCAGTTGTTTACTTAAATCAATCAACATGGATTCTTTACGCACTGTTTCAGTTTGTATCATGAAATGCCCAAACCAAATGTTAAGATCATGACAAAATATGTTGACTTCTGTTTAGGATCAGAGTGTGCATTCTGTCTCAGTTCAAAATATTGCTTTCCAACGCTTCTACCAGGGATCAGAGGGTAGTATCTGTACTCATGAAAAGCCCAGATATATTTTTAAAAACTATATGATATAAAAATTTGTAAAATTATAAAAAACATATTACTATTGATTTTCTTATTTCCCACCGGTGAGACCAGCTCGCCAATACATTGCAAAAGGTTTTGCATAGAGGAATGTGTTTGTGCTTGTGTGTGTGTGTGTGTACCAACTCTAAACAGTCAGCCAATAATGCCTCAATTGTTGTGATTCCAAGTTGTGTGATCAATATACATTCTTTTATGCTAACATCAGACATTTTAGAAATTGAAATATATCCAAAAAAAATTTTAAGATAATAACTAGGTAGACTGCACTACTTGATTTATTTCTCTTTCTTTCTATCTCACTTTCTTTCTATTTCTCTTTATTTATTCTTTTGTCCTTTCTTGCTTTAACTTTATAAAACTTCAGTCATTTTCCTTCTCAGCGTCACTTCATTTTTAAAGTAATTTGAAATTTCTCTTTCCTTCCACTTTAGTCTTCCCTTACTTTTATTTTCTAATACTTTTTTTCTTACTTTTTTTTTTTTTTGGTGGGAAGAGATTACAAAGGTGATTTCAGTTGATTGATGCTCCTGAATTCTAGTTTCATCTCTATGACAGATGATATACAAAATTCAATAACAGAGTGTATTGTTGCATTTTTAACCAAGTTTGGAGATACACATACACACACACTCTCTCTCTCTCTCTCTCTCTCTCTCTCTCTCTCTCTCTCTCTCTCTCTCTCTCTCTCTCTCTCTAATATTTCACAGTCTTCAAATTGCTAAATTGCCTTAATTTTATTGACTAGACCAGATAAAACCCACTGATTGGCCGGAAAGTGTATTTTGTGGAGCCATATAATTAATTTTAACAACAAAAGAAAACATCTTTTTATAATTGTGATCACATAGACTTTTCTTGTTCAGCATAATTTTATCTTTGAACCCTTTAGCCCTTGGACCTCAGATATTCTGGACATAAGTTTACAAAATTCATAAAGAAAATCAAGCACAAAACATATTCAAACTTCAACTCAGAGTGTAGACATCTTTTCTTAAAAGCTGTCCTATCATCCCATTAAAAGTTGTGAATAGTTACAAAATAAAGTCTTTTATTATCAGTATCTAAAGCAATCTTTCTAAGCTCAAAATATTGAGCTTACAGTATATAGCAAAATAATACTCAGCTGTAAATATTAGGCTTATGGGTTCAAAGCATAGAATAAAAAAATTACTCAGAAAAAATAAAATCATCCAATAAAGGTTATTGATAATCTTGATGTAATAATTCTTAAATCTATCATTTCACTCATGTAGTTCTAAAAATCTAATTTTGTTAAGTATGATTTATGAACTTTATATGCAAATTTAACAAGCATTATCAGAGGTAGGAATATCTATTTTATTTTGTATGTTTATTTAATAAGTACAGGATTTAATGTAGTTATTGATAGATTAAAGTAAATATATATACATCAATACATGCACACATACAAACACACATACACCACACACAAACACACTCAACCACACACACACACACACACACATATATATATATATATATATATATGAATTCATTCCCAGAAATATGAATAATTGGGTAAAGAACAAATTTGATTTCCAAAAGGGATAGAGATGTTAATGGTTGTAAAAGTCAAAGAAATTCATAGAGATGTTAATATCAGCAACAAAAATGCCAAGAAAATATTATGTACAGACTCTGCATCAGCATATTGAGAGAACCTTTTAGAAAAGCTAAAATTGCTGAAACAGTCTAACACGGATTTTGGTGCCATTATTTAATCAGGACAACTTTTTTTTTATTTACTGCTTAGAACCAACTTTAAAGTCCCAATAAAAGTGATATCTTTAGAAGTTGTAGATTATGTTATAGTTAGATGGGTGGTCATATTTTATATGAAATGTATGCATAAGGAGACATTTACAGTATCAAAAATCTGACGGAAAGCAATATTGTCCCTTGATGATCAGACAATATCTTCATTATTATGAAGTATTCAAAAAAACAAAAGGTGTAGATATTAGTAAAGAAAAACAAAAATAAAAATCAGCAATTTTCTGAAAAGGAGAAGCAGTAGTAGGGCAAGAATTCTGCATGAATAACAAACATAAAAAAATAAGCAGAAAAACTATGAATAAAAAAACACTTGAATACACACATCCTCTTGACTCACATATGCAATCATATAAAGCCATTTCTTTCTTAGAGATACACACATGCACAGATATGAGTACATATTTATTTTTAGTTTTCTTCTTCAAATTTCATTGGATAATCATTTTCACATTAATATGTATCCTAAAGCATTATCAAAATTTTGCTCTTTTACAAATGAATTGGAGTACATTATATACAAGAAAAGAAATGAAATTGCATGGCAATGCTTTGTAATTCAAGCAATGAGATTAATTTCCAAGTCTGCAGAATATCTAAAAGAATGAAAAGATGTTTTAACAAAGCATTTCAATCTTCTTATTCCAAACTTCTTAATCCTCCCATTTAGTCTATCTAATCCTATAAATGATTTACTTGATCTCTCAATGTCTCTGATGATATCTGCTCCCAGCAATCAATTAATGGCTATGATAAGTCTTTCCCAACTTGATTTGTTGCTGCCATTGATGATCCTAACATTAGTTTGTAGGGAAAAAAAACAAGGAAACTTTTAATAATATTTAGATTCTAAGAGCAGCTCTAGAGTTTATGGAAAAAGTCCAATAGGTTTTTTGTGATACATAATCTAAGTTATGTATATAAAATAGGAATTCTGAGAAAAATTTAGTTAATAAAGTCAGGATGAGAATAACAGTGATACACAATAGTATCACAATACACAGTATAAATTAGCCAAAGTAAATGTCACTTTCTCACAATCATGTAGATTATTGTCTTCAAGTAAGATTAATTACCAATGTGGATTTAGAATTACACGCTACACTTAAAATGAAAAAAAAAATAGTTGCTTCAGTCAAATTCCATTCCTCTTAATATCTTTGTCAATTTCATTTTTCTTAGACTCAACAAATAAAGATATTCAGGACTTCACTCTTCATGACTGTTTGAATTAACAAAATGTCTTATTTCTTATTTACTGAAAAACAATATTCTGTTTGCCTTTAAAATAATTTCATACACATGTTCTAGATCAGTGGTTCCCTAACTATATGCTTCAACACATAGGTGCATCATGAGATGTAGGTAGGTGTACTATGAAAAAATATTAGTAAAACCAACTTTAAAAAAAACAATTCCTATTATAGTACAGACAACTTCAAAACAGAAATTGAACTTTTATTTTTCATCATTAAATGTAGACAAATAATATTGAGCTCAAAACACTTTCGCAAACATTTTATCTGATGTTCAGTTGAAATTATACGAGGAAGATAAACTGGTTTCTATATCCAGTGATTGTGAACTTAAAAGCAAATATGAAGAGTTACTTATTGATACATTTTTGATTTCTATTAGAGAAGAGAATTCTTTCAGAAGCTATAAAAGCGTTATTTTAATCCAGTTTTTAATTTCATATTAATGGGAATTGGGGTTTTCTTCTCTTACGAACATTAAATGCACAAAATAGAGAAAAACTTATGTTTATTGAAGAAGAAATTAGTCTTTCTCATGTATTTCATAACATAAAAATAAATATTGTTAAGAAATATCAAGCCCATTGATAACAATCCTTAATATACTAAATAAAAAAGAAATGATTGATAATGTTCTACAGTTTAAATTATTTCTATAAGATATACAAATATCTTTTTTAAATATATCTAGAATTTATATACAAAGTGTGTCAAAATGAATTTGTTGGTTTTAAAGTTCATCTAGAATTTTGAAAAATTTAGAAACTACTGTTCTAAAGAATTTGACCTGAAATAGCAAAGTCTGCCGTTCAATGCCATTTGCTAGGTAGGTAACTCATTAGATTTCTCAAATTTGTGGCCAGAAATGATGAAAATGATCTTCAAAGAATGAAAAAATGAGTAAAATGCCCCACATACAATGATTATCTTCTGCATATGATCATTCAAATTTACATGGACAATGAAATTTATTCAGAGTTCAGATAACAATCAGAACTTTTGTGCAATGCTTTTAAACTAGCATAGACACACCATTTTGTAGTCACAGTTTTTTGTTTTCTTTCTCCTTTTTGATGGTCATATTTTTATTTATGCTAGTATTCTTGAAGTTAAATGCTTCAGAAAATCTTTTTGTTTAATACATAAAAACAAAACAAATATTTTAACATATCGGAGCAGGTAATATTTTATAAACAGAGTTACTTGTCTGAAACATTATTCAGACATTTTGTTTTCATTTTAATTGATATAAACAGAATTTTTCAAGAAAGTATTCATGTTTTCCAAATAAGTTGAAGATGAACAATGAGAAGCACTGGAGACTGAAATTTAAAAAAAAACAATCCAAAACGGATATTCAAATCGACTGAACAAAACTGACAGATGAACTAAAAAAAAAAAGATGAGTAAAAGGAAGCAGCATCAACTTTAGTGTTTTTTTTAATCCAGATTTTTGCTTCATGTTTTGGTATAAATGTTTTATGACTTGAAGTTCCAGGTCCAGTATAGAATGAAATGTAAAATAGCCAAATAATATTGTGATGTTCATAGATTTTAAGTTGTTTGATGATTACCTATATTTTCTCTTTTTTATGGAATTGACAAAGAAACACCTGGAAAAAATAAAAAAGAAAAAGGATGAACAAAAAACATAAATAAATGAGATAAACACAAATTTTTAAGCTTTCCTCAACTAACTTGTCTTGTTAACTGAAACTAACAACAACAATATCATCATCATCATCATCATCATCATCATTGTTTGGAGAGAGAGGGAAAGAAACAAACAAACAAACAAACTAACAAAATGATAATTCTATACATCATCTTGTTCAATGGAATGGAAGGAAAAAAGAAGAAAAAAAGGAGGGAAAAAATTAAAGATATTCTCTATATTTTCAGTTAATAATAATGTAATACCAGCAAAAAATTAAGGTATTATTTATGTACAGAGTGGTACTTCTATGAATTATTAGGGAGTAGTATCTGTGGATTTTGCTTAGGATCAGAGTGTCATATGGAAATCCTATGGCTATTTAAAAAACTAATTGATATTTTTTCTTATAAAATTTAAAGTATATTTTTTTCTGTTCATAAAATTTAAAAGTATAAAAAAATTTTAATTCATAAAATTTAGAAGTATAAAATTTCTTAAATCTATAAAATTTAAAAGTATACAAAAATTGTAATTTATAAAATTTAAAGATATGAAATTTTTTATATATAAGATTTTTTAAGTTATAAGATTTAAAAGAAAAAATTTAATTTAAAAGTAAAAATACAGAATTTTTAAAGCATTAAATTTACAAAATCATAATTATTTTAACATACAGGTACAGATTGATAAAATTTAGATGTAAGACAAATAATAATACAACAAATACAAAACAGGTTCCTAATATATTGCAAAAAGCTTCATATATAACTGCATGCATGTGTGTGTTTAGAAAAACTGATATGCAAATGGCTAATCAGGTCACATATTACTAAAATAATGGAATTTCTCATTACTCTTGAAGGAGACCAGGTACATGAAAAAATATCCAACATGAGTCAAAAAAAAAAAATATATATATATATATATATATATATATATATATATATATATATCAAGACTGAAGTTATATTTAGCAACACAGAAAATAAATCAAACCTTATTATTTTTTTCAAAATAGTCCCCTTGACATTCAAAAGATTTATTGCAACGAATATGTAGAATTTATTCTTTACTATTTTACGTATATAGTTAAATAATCATATTGCAACAAAAAATTATATTGTTATTGTTAATGGGGAGTTGTCTCATTCTTTGAGTTGCCAATATCTTTAGTAACTCATTATTCTTAACCTCCCAACCCATCACAAATAGATCCAACCAAGTTGTGTCACTCCTCATTCTGCAGATCTTTAAAAACACAGCATGGATGCAGAAAACATTAAAAGAGGAACCAGTTAGAAGATGCATGTGGTCACCATTGCAGTGATAGGACCACATTTCAATGTGAATAAAATGCTTTTTGTAAGCCTGAAAAAATCTGATGGAATTTTTACAAGTTTTTCTTTATAGTCTTTCCCCCTCCAAAAAATGATTTTCCACATATTTTTTCTTGCTTTTCTTTAGAAGAGCTATTTATAATTTCTTTAGCCGATATAGACAGGTAATCTTAAATAAAAAAGATAGTTTTCTTGATTATTTATTTTTTACTTTGATGTTGTAAAAGTGCAATTTAATTTTTTTCTATAGTTAATGTGTCTACTACTTTTCACTGATGTCTTCAAACACACTTTCCAATAATAGGAGACTACAGATAACATTTACAAAAAATTAATTTGCCAGTATTTCTCACTGTTTTTAACTCCTAATCTATTTTCTCACTTCCTACTTACTTTTTATTATTTCCTCCAGTTTTTTTTATCTCTCATTCTCTACAAAAGTGACTACTCTAACAACCAGCAGTCAATACAGAGACTAGCAAACCTATACAAGTGAGTTTCAGTCTCATTGGGTAACCCATTTATGTGGCCTTGTGCCACATCAAAGCAAAAAGCTTTGTAAATTATTACTCCCTCTTCCTTTCTTCCACTTACTTATATTTATTTTTTACTTCTATATTGGAAAAGGGAAACTTCAGATTTTTTTATGTTACCACTTTTCCCAAATGTCTTCAGAACCACTTTTAATGTTTATTTCTTCTAACCAATTCTAACAGGAAGGTGTTGGGGAGAGATGAAGTCAGCAATTTGCTTTTTTCCTCTTTCTTGAGCAATGGTGTAGATTTTTTATCAGCTGGAGTTTTTACTCTATACCCACACCCAGGTTTTGAATTAAGTTTTCCTTCTCTTTGAATGGTTACTTTTCCAAGGCTAAAGAGCCCGATCTGCCCTACAACAATAAAATGGATGATGGGAGACAAAAAAATATCACTATTAATAAAAATTAATAATATTCTTAAGAGTGGTCTTTCTTTCTTTCTTTCTTTTTTCTTCCCTCTCTCCCCTTTTTTTTAAATCTCTTATTTTAAACAGAAACAGTTTATTTGATCCTCAGAAGGCAACAGTAATGCAATCCGGAGTTTTAGTTCTTCATTATGAAGATAAAATCGAGAGAACGGAGCTGAGTCAATATCAAGATTTGTAATGATAGCCAAAAGGCAACAACAATGATGACTGTTACTTGTCTTTTCTTTCTCACTTACCTCCTCCCATTCCATCTCTGTTCATGAATCTCTTCATGTAAAAGTGTCTTGTCAGAAAGAAATCCATGAATCTGACATCTACAAATAAACAACTCTAAATGGACCAATTGATTTCAACTCAGCAAAGATTATTTTTGATAAATTCATCATCCCCAGTAGGAATCTAATTGGTCTCAAAATGCATTTGAATATCCATGAATAAATAACCTCAAAATGAGAGACTATTCATTTTGTGTTGCCTGAAGCAATGTAGGAGGGCTGTGTAGACTAACAGCATAAAGAATGGACCAAAGTTCAAATTCTGACAGTGAAATTCCTCTCTTCCTTCTCTATAAGTGAACAGCCTGAAAATTAGAGTTCTTTAATGTTGTAAATCCTTTATAACTTAGAGTATTTTCTCATCTATTGCCTGAAATGGAAAATCTTTCAGAGTTGATTTCAATTTTGGGAACAAAAGGGTACAAGGCCAAATTTAGAGATTTGGGTGGGGCAGGGTCATGTGAGTTGAGTTCATTCTGGCAAAAATTCTCATAAGCAGGTGCATTTGTGACTTGGTGATGCATCATCAGGGTTTTTTTATTTGCTTGTTTGTTTTTTTTGGGGGGGTGGTAATCATGGGCCATGAACTTTCCAAGTTCGTTACTTCCTCTGAAACTTCATCAACATTTTCCACAGATCACTACATACACTTTCTCATCCATCAATCTTTAATTGATTTCATGGTTAAATGTTACAGAAGTGCATTCACTGTACTTTCATGTTTACATTTTTTGGGTAGTTTTTTTTCTTCTGAGGTTTGTTGTACATGGTCCTATCGAATACAAATAAGTTTTAAAAAGACCTATTTAACTCATAGATGGCACCCTAACATGTACTACCACTCCAGTTCAGAGTAAACCAAGAAGCAGTAACAATAAAGGATTACTGAGATCTCTAGAACTGAAACTTCACTATAAGATGCAGTTCTCATTGATCAGTATAGAATATTGTTCAGATCTGAAATCATCTTTGGTGGATGTTTTCACACTGGTGTTATTGTGTACAGTCCTCCTTTTAGTATTGCTGCAACATTAGAAAAGTCTCTAAAAATTTTTCACAAATTTGAAACAGAATTTTGCATAAACACATTTCTCTTCAGTTGTCCAACTCGACATAAAATGACAAACTCACAAGGTGACGTTCAAAAATACTGAGACTGAAGATTTATATACCAATACAATAATGAACAATGAATAGAATGTTAATTTTCTTCTAAATAGTCTCTTTAACATTCAACACACTTATTCCAATGAGTTTTCAATTTCTGAAACTCTACTTTTGATATGTAACATCCTCTACATTTTTAAATTTTGTCCTTGAGGCTAATTTTTAGTTTAAGAAAGAAGGTTGCATAGATCTAGTTTTGTTGAGTATGAAGAGTGCTACAATTACACAATCCTGTTTCATCAAAAGATAATTAAAACTGGTTTCATTCTTTTTTCTTTTTTTTTCCAAATTGGTTCTGACTCATGAAGTTTGGATGAATCTTGTACAAATCTTAGAATAAGGACCTTCATGAACTCCCAACTTTACTAAAATAATATGAATTCCATAGTTTATTCTGATTTTAATATTTTTAATAGTATGTTGATGGGTCAGAAAAAAATTATAAAAAACACCTTTAGAAAGATCTTTCAACCCTACTAAATTTTCTGAAAATGGGATTTTTTCTGGTTTTTCAATTAAAAATAACTTTAGTTGCTGTGGATCTCATTCTTGATGTGTTGATTAATTGATAAGCAACACTTTCCTTTTTCTGTAAGAGTGGTGAAAGGAGAATGTAGAAATTCTAGAAGATAACTTTACCATATTACCCTCAAACTTTAAACATAGATAAAATATCCTCATTTTCATCATAGCTTCTTTTAGACTACATCTTTGAATACTATTAGATCTTCAAAATACCTCCCACCAGGCATCCTACACACTGCTTTTTGATTTGCAGGTTATAAATTCACCATAAATGTCTTAGTAACCAATTTATAGGTCTCATCTGACGGATGTTGGTGTCTGGAAGGTCTTGAAAGTGTTATTGATTAGGAGCTCTGATTACTTGCATCTCATTAGTAAGGATAATGTCTGCTTCTTTTTGATTGGTTACACATCTGAAATTAATGATTCAAGCACAGAAGAGTCAGAATTTGGCAAAAACCTGTGGCCATCTGTTCTCTCAAATAGAATGATTCTTAGAGGACATAAATATTTGAATATTACATTAAACTTGGGGAATCCCCTAATCCTTAAATGCAATGAATACTACAAAGCATTACAGAATAATTTGCAGATTATTTTATTTGGTGAGTTCACACACCAGTACACAAGATGTCAAGTGACAGCAAGTCTCTCCAGGAATCTTCTAAGCTAATCTCAATAGTGCTGGAAGGTTTCAATCCTTCTATAAATCACCAGTTAACCCAGTCTTTTTGCCGGGCTCTTTGGGTTTATCGTTAGGACTCTGACTATTTACTATCGCCTTTATGTTTCATAGCTTTTTCAAATATCTGGCAAAATCAAAGTATTTTTGTAGTTTTTGGCTTTCCTTTACTTCCACCCTGTGGCCTACTGGAACAACCAAGTTTACCAGCTGACATATTCTTTTCTTCTTCTTAACAAACATAAGAACTGGTCTTTTAGCTGAGATGAAATGATCTGTTTGCTCTCAAAATCTAAAAGTTTCTGACCTTTGCATATGCCATTTATCTTTATAGTCAAAATCTATTATCATTATCATTGTTATTATTATTATTCCTCCAGGACTCTTCTAAGTATTCTTGCCAATTTTAACAGTACTATGACCTGAATGGTTTCAATTTTTCCGTTCATCTCCAGTTCCCCCTGTCTTTTTTCAGACCTTTGAATCCAGAGAGAGTCTTTAATGTAAGTTTTTTTGTTCTTCAAAGGGAAATGTGGGTCTCACCAAGAATCAGTCTCATCAAGAGTGAGTCTCATCAAGTGTGTCCCATCAAGTGTGGGTCTTATCAAGAAGGTGCCTCATCAAGAGTGGGTTTCTACCAATAAACAATAATCAACTCAAAAAAAAAATAATCAACAGTATTTAAAATTTGAAATTTCACAATTAAAAAAAATAACAAGTTATTTGTCCAAGTAAAATAAACATTCACACTTAAATATGATTATTTAGACTCCCAAGCAAATAAATAGAGAGATACATGAACAGATAGACAGATAGATAGATAATAAAGTAATCAACTTTGCCTTTAAAAGATATTACCTTACATAAGTGCATAATTCCAAAAAGACAAAGTAAATATAGTAGATATTTGTGGGTGTATGTGTTTGTATTATTATCCTTATTATTGTTTACTCATTAAAGTTTTTCACATCAGCATTAGCTGATGGTTTTCACTGGAGATTGAGTGACAGCAAGTCTCCTCAAGTCTCCTAGACTCTTCTCAGTATTCTGGCCATCTTCAATAATGCTGTTGTTTGGATGGTCTCCACTCAGCCACCAACTTCCAAATCCTCCAGGCCCTTTAATAATCCTTTAGTTACCGTGCCAAAAGCACCAATCACAATTGGTATAATTGTCACCTTCATGTTCCATAGTTTTTTCTCTAGCAAGGTCAAGGTACTTATCTCTCTTTTCACATTCTTTCAGTTTTATTCTGTGGTCAGCCGGAACAGCAAAGTCGACAATTTTGCAAATTTTCTTTTTTTCATTGATTATTATACGGTCTATGCCTTCGTTAACCGTGTATCGATGTCCTTTTCGGTTGATGAGACAGGCTATTGATCATATGGAAATCAGACCTAACCGATAAAATGAAATGCAGTTTCTTCCAGGCAGCTGTCATATTGATACTGCTGTATGGATGCACTACATGGACACTAACAAAACGGCTGGAGAAGAAGCTAGACGGCAATTACACAAGAATGCTGCGAGCAATCTTGAACAAGTCCTGGTGGCAACACCCCACAAGACACCAACTATACGGCCACCTGCCTCCTATCATGAAAACTATCAAAGTTAGACGAACCAGACATGCAGGACACTGCTGGAGAAGTAGGGACGAGCTCATAAGTATTGTACTCTTATGGACCCCCACATATGGCCGGGCAAAAGCAAGACAACCAGCACGAACATATATTCAGCAGCTATGTGAGGATACGGAATGTGGCCCTGAAGACCTGCCAGTGGCCATGAACGATAGGGAAAAGTGGCGAGAGAGGGTCAGGGATATCCATGCTAGCGGCACAACATGATGATGATGATTATAAGGTCTGGTCTTCTGGCAGAGATTAGGTGATCTGTTTGTATGTCAAAGTCCCATAGGAGTTTCTGCGTGTCATTTTCTAGGACAGGTGCTGGGTTGTGCATATACCATTTGTTGGCATGGTCAAATTTAAATTTCTTGCACATCTCCCTGTGGATCACCTTGCCCACCCAGTCGTATCTAGCCCTGAACTCCTTCCATGCCAATTTGCTGCATTTTCTTATTATGTGATTGATGGTTTCATCTCTATCACCGCATAGCCTACATTTGCTATTTTATTGCATCTTATCTATCCTTGCCTTGATATGATTGGTTCTTATGGTGCAGTTTTGTGCTACCATTAGGAGAGATTCTGTTTCTCTCTTAAAGTTTCCTTTTCTTAGCCACATCCAGGTTTTGTCATGTGAGATGTTGTTTATTAGTAGTTTAAAACGCCCATAGAGTTGTTTTCCTTCCCATTTTTGTTTCCTAGTTATTGTCATTCTGTTATCTATCGTGTTGTCAGTATTGTTTCTGATGGCCATAATCAATCCTTGTTCGTGTTTTTCTATGCTGTCTTCGAGTCATTGAATTGATGTGTCAACGCTGTCTTCGATGCTAGAAAGTCCTCTTCCTCCCCCTTTTCTTGGTACATATAGTCTGTCAACATTATCTCTGAGATTGAAAGCTTTTCACATCAGTGTTAGCTGATGGTCTTTCACTGGAGTTTGAGTGACAGCAAGTCTCCTCAAGTATCCAGGACTCTTCTCAGTATTCTGGCTGTTCTCAATAATGTTGTTGTTTGGATGGTCTCCATTTGTCCTCCTATCTCCAAGTTCTCCAGTCCCTTTAATAATCCTTCAGTGACTGTACCAAATGCACCAATCATGATTGGTATAATTGTCACCTTCATGTTCCATAGTTTTTTTTCCCAATTCCCTAGCAAGGGTTAGGTACTTATCCTTCTTTTCACATTCTTTCAGTTTTATTCTGTGGTCAGCTGGGACAGCAAAGTCAACAATTTTGCAAATTGTCTTTTTTTTTGTTGATTATTATTAGGTCTGGTTTTCTGGCCGAGATTAAGTGATCTATCTGTATGTCAAAGTCCCATAGGAGTTTATGTGTGTCATTTTCTAGGACTGCAGCTGGGTTGTGCATATACCATTTGTTCGTATAGTCAAATTTCAATTTCTTGAACATCTCCCAATGGATTACCTTGCCCACCCAGTTGTGTCTAGTCTTAAACTCCTGTGTTAATTTGCTGCATTCACTTATTATGTGATTGATGGTTTCATCTGTCACCACATAGCCTTCATTTGCTATTTTGTTGTCTCTTATCTATTCTCGCTTTGATATGATTGGTTCTTATGGCATCGTTTTGAGCTGCTATTAGGAGAGATTCCGTTTCTCTCTTACGTTTCTATTATTATCATTATTATTTTGATGATGATGATGATGATGATGATGATGATGAAATGCAAGAAAGAAAAGTTGAATAAAAATTGCTCAATCCTATTCTAGTAGAGTAGGTTTAAAACCTAAATATCAGAATTGTGAAGCACACAATCGTCAGACAGAAATTTGTGTGTGTGTGTATGTGTGTGTGTGTGCACAAAGTTGGATCAATAAATCAATAACATGACACGTTTACTGGTTTAATTTCAATCACAAAGACTGAAGATTATAAGAGAATTGATTGATAAGTTTGTGGCGTTAGGTACAAGGATATAATTTACACAGTTCCAACTAAATTCACATTCAATCTAACTCTTTGAATGATTACACTGAAAATTCAAAGTTCATAACTGATTTATTTTTTCTGTTCCAGAAAACTGAAACTCGAGAACAATTGTCAAGAAAATGGCCATTATCTCTTATCATGCAATCATCTGATACTTTAAGATCAAGGGTTCATCCGCTAAATAGATCCATAAGAATTTGTTGATGACATAAAAAATAATGTCCCTCCCAACAACATGGTTAAAAATAGAGAAACTGAAAAAAAGACAATATCATCCATTTTCTCAATAATTGTTGGTTCTCAAATTTCTGAGAAAAAGAAAACAATTATAAAATCATAATTTTCCGTGTATTCATTCCGAGTTTGTGTTATATTTTGACCCTCGCCCTGGCCCAAAAATGCTATTCCAAGGTGATACACCGGAAGGAAGTGACACATTCCAATGGCCAGTAATCGAAAGAGATCGCGTGGGCGGATTAAGGCTTATAATATGGGACAAGGTGAAGGTCCCATTGTGCCACTACAGTGATGCACCGGAATAGAGTAACCTCTGAACTGCATGACAGTTATTTCCGCTTGATGACGATTAAACATTCGATTTCAAAGATCCAGTGGGCGATCGTGTGGGCGTTGAATTATTATATAATTGAGTTGAGTTCGGGGTGCCAGAGCAGTTGCCAGCAGACTTCAAGACAGCTAGAGACCAGATGTGGTAGTGAAAGCCACACCCGACCGAGGGGGTCCTCGGAAACCCCGATGGAGTTAGGGGTCCAGAGAAGATGCTGATAAGATGCCATAAAGAAAGCCAGCATCCAGGAGTGGATCCCAAGACCTCTGGTTGAGCATCTAAGAGAACAAGAAAGACACAACGTGACGGTCATAAGTAGTGGAGGTCAAAATATGAAGTTTACGTTCGGTCTCCAACACCCTCTCACATGCAAACCTTGAACAACCCTTTCGAACCTTACAAATAAAGTGAGAGGTAAAAAATATTGTTAAAGAAGTCTTCCGGCGTTTTCCTTCATGCGTCTGTCTTTGATGTTGTGTCGTTGTGATGCATGAACGTGTAAATGACTATATAACATTTGAACTATAAAACTCTTTGTAACTCTGATCTAAACACTTAAGTTTCCAAAATGAGGCTTAATTAATGAAAACCATCACTCAAAGATTTTGGTAGCCGTTTAACACTCTACTAAATGTTTTAGTTAAATATTTTACAGCTATATTTAACTTCTTAAAGATTCTAATAATTTTTGAGGAGATAGCGTTCATCTTCCAGTGATAATAAATGAGTGATGTTCAAAATGTATTGATACTGAAGCTGTTGAAAGGAATAATGAATGAATTGTTAATTTTCTTCGAAATAATTCCATTGGCAGTCAACGCAGCTATTTCAGTGAATTTTCCCTTGGTTGAAGTACCTTCAAAACTATGTAAAATAATTACTTAGCAATATTGTTACAATCCAAAATCAAGAAATCTGATCCCCTGTAAACAAGTACTTCCCCTAATAATAATGATTCAACCTAAACTAATCAATTCAAAATAACAACTTTATTTCAAGATGAATGTACTTTGACTAATAACACTATGTAACAAAATGTTTAATGCCTTTTGATTCTCAGCAGAAAACATTATTTCCCAATTGCTTATATCTAAAATAAATGAAAAGGGTCTAATTTTTTCTTTAAAATTTGCTTTTGTGACCTGAAATTTTCCAGGTAGATTCAAAACTGAATTTTCAAGAATTTCATAATCCTCATCAATAAGATTACTTTGATTCTCTCTCACTATCCGTTCCTATTGATCGTCACTTTTACTAAGACCTCTAGACAGCATCTAATGTCTGCGCAGAGCTGATAAAGGTAAGTTTTTGCTGTCAGTCAATACTGGTATGGCCATGTGTGGGAGTCAATAGAAGAATGTCCCTTATAAATTCATTTTTACTTCTCCAGCATGTCTTGTTCCTCTTACTAGGTTAATTTGTGTGATGGGAACTGCTGTTTTGTATGGTGTTACAGCCAGGATTTATTCAAAACAGTAAATAGCATTTTTGTGTAGTTCCAATTTTGTTTTTCCTTTTCAGTGTTTCATTAAAACCCAAGTAGTACAACCATAAAGTTGTACTGCAGTTTGTATAACTTTACAATGAGTAAACGTAAATTTTTATTCATACGTTATTTCATTCAAATGTAAATGTGTGAATTTGCCCATTTTTACATAGAGTTAATTTTTTTAATTTCATTACCCAGGGCACAAAAGCAAAATTTAATGGTAGTAATGGCCATTTTCTATACTTTTATAATATAAGCAATTAAGAAATAACATATACTATTTAGGAAGAAAATGTGTGTTACATAGCATAATCTTAATAATAAATGCGTGTTACATAGCATAATCTTAATAATAGAAGAAAAATCATTCTTTGAATACTTTTAAGTCTGCAATGAGACCACCCTGCTGGATTGTAAAGGTGAGGGGTCATTTCTACTCGGCAGCTTGAAATTAGTTACAGAGGTGTTTGCCTATGAAAACATTCGTTTCAAGAATTTCCAAACAAATGTTTATCGTCTGTAGATTCTGTTTTTCTACTTTATCCTTACCATCGGAGGCATGTCAATTATTTTGTTGAGTGACTGCACACACAAGGAATAGATTCATAATTCTCGGATTATTGGTTCATAAGTATTGGGCAGTGAGGTTCAGGGAAAGGATGGGGATCCGGTGTGTTTATTTTGTTGATGTCTGTGGTTGAAAAATTAAGATTTTGCTTCATCATGCTCATAAAGAACAGATGTAACTTGTTGATTAAACATTAACTTCTGGGGCTCACACAAATTAAGAAATATCTGACTTCTTCCCAATATACACATATATGCATGTATATATACATGCACACACACACACACACACACACACACACACACATATATATATATATATATATATATATATATATATATATATATATATATCCAGGTACATCAATTAGTCTGCAGCTTTTATTTCACACAATAAATATTTTCCATATATCATATATACTCGCGTTGAATTTTGAACATCTAATTTATCTAGCAAAATATCAGCATTAACCAATTGAAAAATAATAAGACAGAAATTAAAACATAACCTGCTCTGTCAGTGGGGTTTAGAATATGCTGACTGTATCACCTTCAAAGGAGGAAAGAGCCCCCCACCAGTGGTGCCCTATGTATGACACTAAAATGCATCTAATAGTGAGGTTCCATTTCTTCTAGGTCCACTCTGATTTGGAGTGATAGTACTTCTTAGGACCTCTTCTATGGGTCAAATAGATGTTTCAAAATTATTTGTATTTGATAGGATCTTGTCTAAAAAAAAGATGCCTCTTAGGAAACAACTACACAAAAAATATCAATATGAACATACAATGAACATGATTCCCAAACTTCTTGACATGAAATAACCCTAGACGGGTTGACATGCTGTTAAAACCAATCAAGCATAATGGGAAAGTTGAGGAGTAACCCTTGTCATCTTCAAAAATTAATTCCATAAATAAAACCATAAATCAATGATCAATCTATACACAAGACATACAATTGTATATATACAAGTAGTGATTTCCTTTCTTGTCAATGCACTTAATTTAGAAGTAAATATGGTTTGCATAAAATGAACGAAGAACAACTATTTATTTTTTCAGATCAAAATTCAGCTTATAGCTATATGCCAGCCAATGGACTTAATGATTGATCCACCCCAAATTGGTAGGTTACAAATAAGAGGAAGTCAGTTATATGATAGATTAATATAATATCAACATTGGTATGATATGATGTGAAGATTCATTATAGCATTTCTTTTAATAAAATCTATGTCCTCCAATCTTACTCTTGAGATGAATTTTCAGTTTAGAAAACAAAAAAAGTTAGCACGGTAGTATGGAGGATGTGCTGCACTTTTGTCAAAATCTATAGATTAAAGAGTAAAGAGAATCAGCACCGACTCATCTAATATATATATATATATATATATATATATATATATATACACACACAAAGGTCGTTCAAAATTTTCTAACCCTTGCCTAGAGAGAAGAGTATGTGGAGGATGAAATGTCGGTGGTCACTACTTTGCGTGATGGTGTTCTCTCGAGTTTTTATTCGAAACAAAACCTCAGTGTTAGTTCAACAACACAAAGAATATGAACTACAAAGGCAAAAAGAGATTTATCAGCAACAAGAATGTAAAACAGATAATTTTTATATAACAAAAAAATAGGAAAAGTTAATACTCAGTATCAAATGTGCAAATATGTTTGTTTGGTATTTGCATGTGTGGGTGTGTATGATACAACTACATAAGCTGAGATGATAGTGAATGTTGTTCACAATATGTGTGCGTACATATATTCGTTTTTAAGAAAGGAATTTAAAAAGTAAATAGTCCAACTTATATGTGTGTGTGTGTGTGTGTGTGTGTGTGTAACCTTGTGTGCTAAAAATTACATAGCAGTGAAATATGAGTCTGCTCTCTGGCTGAATGTGTGTATCTCTATGCATGAGGAGCCGGGGATGTCCATGGAAAATTTAATATATTGAAGGAATGGTAAATATACTAAATTCTTTAGGACTATGAATGTATTTTTGCTGGCTGTTTTTTTCCATTTTTTTTTTTTTTTTTGGCTATGTGTCTGAATCTGTGTGTGACGAATCTCTGAGCCCAGAGGTTGAGTATGCACGAAGCTGTCAAACTGGGAGTGAGAGTGTGACAAAAAGAGACCGTCAAAAACGTGAAATATATAGGTTACGTAGTCACGTGACCGGCTCCAAAGATTTATTTCTGCGCGGGACAAATTTCTTTGGGGTTCAACACGCGGATGTAATTGAAGACACCGGCACGTGACTACAGTGTCCACACAGGTTCCCAAAACTACTTGGTTTATTTTGACGCCTTGCTAATTTTGTTTTGGGAACAAGTGAGTTTTGGATCCAGAATTTTCTCTCCATGTGCTCTTTGTTTAAAATTATAGGAGTGTAAATCATATAAGCAATAGATGAACATTTTCATTATGGCAACACACTACGACTTAAAACTAAACAAACTAATTCAGATGACTGACTTAATTTCTGTGAAGGTGAGGCACAAAAATTCCTTGGGCCTCGTCGGCATTCCCTTAAAAAGGGACGCCTAAGGTGATAGGTGATAAAGCAAGCTCTGCCAAAGCAGATGACAGCCTGGTGGCATGGCCTCCTAAGGCCCAAACGAGCATCGGCATGAATGTTAATCTTCCCCAGCACCCAAAACAAGACACAACCAACCCGATCCGTGCACAGTAAAACACGGAAGTCCGAACTGTGTGTCCAGTCGTATACGTTTACAGTGATATGTTGGGCATTCCACCATACCAAAGTATGACAAAAGCCTTTTTAATGTGAGAGCCAGACTCGAGGCAGTAGCCCAGACACGCCTGGTAGCTCCATAAAATGTCTTTGGCTGCGTCAGCATTTTTCTAAAAAAGGGTGCTTCAGGCACCAGGCGATAAACCAAGCCCTGCCGATACAGGTGAGAACCTGTATATATATATATATAGTTTGGTTTGATTACTGTGTATCATAGCATATCAACCATCGTGAGTTATTTAAACCATCTTTGTTAAACTATGGTGGTACTATTTAACCCTTAACTAAGGTGATAAGGGGGTTCGGTTCATTCTTTCCTAAGAGTATTAGTCCAAAAATAAACGTGCATTATGGGAGATTTTAACGACACCCCCATGTTGGTTGTAAGAAAGAATAAGCAACGCGGTAAGACGTTTAAATACGTTTATATAAGAAGTGCGAAAGAGTTGCTAAAGTATATTCTTTTAGCGATCAATAGTATTTAAGAGAACAAAGTTAAAATTATAAAACACTTATCTGTGGTTGGTGAAAGTCCTGTTGTCTTTCTGTATTTTTCTGGTTGTGTTTAAGACTGTTTTATGGGGGCTGTGAACGTTAGTTTTCGTAGGGCTCAAAATTGTCTTCTAGGTTCTGTTTGTTGAGATGGGTGGTCTGCTAACACCCTCTGTTTACAGGATGTCTTTTTTCACGTCTCGCCTCGTCGAGACCCTAACCGTTTCTGCCTGTGGAGACCATGTTCGCTTCGCCGTGCCTAAGTCACGTGCTCAAGTCGCTTCCATCCTGCCTTCTCCCTCTACCCTCGGCCTCTCTACATCCGGATACATGTGAGGATAACTCGTAATTTTCTTACAGAATATATCAATATATACTATGTTGTACAGAAGTAATGGAGCAGTTAATAATATTATTCTATTCATAGTATATTTGTAGGGATTTACACATAGTTTATACTGTCAACTGAGGAGCTGAGTAAGTAATATATTGAAATGTCCTGGAAATAAAGTAGTTATCCCTCAGATATCATGTTTGTTTATGCTTATAGTAAAGACGACATTCTCTGAAGGTCTGGGCCTTGACCAACATTTCTTATGTTTGAAACGATGTGAAAGTTATATCTACTATCCTTACAAGTGCAGAAGAGAGAGAGAGAGAGAATGTGTGTGTGTGTGTGTGTGTGTGTGTGTGTGTGTGTGTGTGTGTGTGTGTGTGTGTGTGTGTGTGTGTGTGTGTGTGTGTGAAACAAAAGTCAGATATAATCATATGATTTTGCTCTAATATAAAATCAAACCTCGTGTATGTGTTGTAAGCAAAAGTAGGGAAAAAGGAAAATGGAAAAGTAAAAGAAGAAGAAGAAGAAGAAGAAGAAGAAGAAGAAGAAGAAGAAGAAGAAGAAGATATTTCGATGTTATTTATACCATAAGAATTCAGTTAGATTAGAAATAATGTTTTTGCTATTGCCAGCTGAGGTTCATAGAAAATAATTTTACACACACACACACACACACACATATATATATATATACACACACACATAGTCGGCTGAAGCTGTAGAATACACCGACTGCTCCTCTGCAGAGGGGTAAGACCTTTCCCAACGAGTGTCCTGATATGACACTAAAACCAATCTCATAGTGAGGCTCCAGTAATGCTGGGACTTTGGGGAATGCGGAGCACCACTTCATTGCCATTGCTCCCAGGTCCACTCTGGCCTGGAATAGTAGCAACTGATATGGTCCTATTTATGGGTTAAATAAAACTAAACTCCATACTTGTGCTAAACTGAATTGTTTGAAATAGAACTGTTTTTGACATTGAAACTGTACTTACACTAAACTGAATTGTTTAATATAGGACTGTTTTGACATTGTGTGTAAACAAAATCTATACTTATACTAAACTGAATTGGCTGAATTAGAACTGTTTGAATAGGTTGAAATAGAAATGTTTTTGACAATTAAACTGTGTACTCATGCTAAACTGAATTTGGTATTAAATAACCTACAAAGGTTGATATGCCATAAAACCCAAACAGCCAACCAACCATATACACAAACATTTACACTTACTTCTTGTAGCATTTATGACAAATTTGGTAATTCAATTTTGCTTCTCTCATTCAGTCAGTCAATAAGTCCCCTCTCTCTCTCTCTCTCTCTCTCTCTCTTTCTCCGTTTTTCACCAACTTTCTATGCTTCAGTTTTCTCCTTCCTCTTGCTCACTTCCTTCTTTTTCAATTTCTTTTTGTTTTCTTCTTATTACGCAATTGACTTGAAAAGGTTTCAGTCAACCGACGCTCGTGCATTCCCACTCATGAACATGATTGATATTACCATCTCCAAGACAGATAAACAGAAGTGCCAATCCATACATAAATCATTCCGCCCTTTATGACAGGAAATATTCCGCCAATTATGACTAGAAATATTCTCGTATCAATATATTCTATTTGTGTATGTTTTACATACATAGATATCATTATAATTACGTATATACAAATTGGTATTCATATATTTTCATTCAGATGCATAAAGTGATATATCTTATTAAGACAACAACTACAAAGTACACCCACCTCTACACACTCAATAAAAACATTCCGAACCAGAGAGGCACACACACACACACACACACACACACACACATATATATATATATATATATATATATATATATATATATATATATATATATATATTTATATATATATATATATAAAACGTATTTATTTTTATGCTCGTCATTAAATACAGATATTCAAACAGGAAATGAGCCCAGATGATCTTTTCGCTAACATTCATAAACATTACTTTTTCCTTGCTGTTGAGATGAACTGATTTGAAAAAATGTTTTCTGCCATTTTGGATTATATTTGGAGGGGGGGTATTTTCTTGTGGACTATTGGACTTGTTCAAATATTTTACCTCAAAAAGTTTCTTGACCTCATTCTGCTTATTTAGTCAGTATTTTTATCAAATGTAAGCAAAAATTGCATGCACCTTTATTTTTTTTAATTATTGAATAAAGAGTACGTAATCGTTTTTGTGGGTTAATTTATAAGGAAGCGCTTTTTTTTCATCCAAAAACACTGGTAACTTTTACACACTCCTAAAAGATGAAATATACATGAATAATTATTATCATTATTGTATTGTGGGAAAATAAGATAAGATAAGATAAAGTAAAATAAATAAATAAAATAATGATAAAGCATCAAAACAAAATAAATACAAAATGATGCAAAAATAAGAACCGGAAAAGGTTATCTGCCTATGTTTATGACCCACTTCCAAAAAGAAGATAATCGCCAACTTGCAGTTTCAAATGCATGGTGTTTGGTAATGTTTTGGGCAGTTTCAATCTGGGACTATGAAGTAAGTACCACATTTGTCAGCCGTTCTTTCCTAAGTCAGTGTAATGGCTGAATAGAGCTCAACCAATAAGTACTATGTTTACTATTCCTATCAGAAACTTACTTCTGGTTCCAAGCCAAGATTAAAGACATACAAAAAGACTTTAAGAACTTTGTTTCTCTTGAACCTTATAAAACAATCAATTAACGGTCCTATAGGACTTTACACTCCTATAAATTATTTTGGGCGGTATGCCACTTGTTCCCATAAAGATGGCGGACACTCACATATTCAGTCTCGGGAAACCATTAGCCAGGAGGACCACGTGACATGTTTAAAACTAGGTCCGCGCGTAAATTCAAGTCCAGCGTTTTTGAGCCACCTACAAGACGCGTATTTTCTATAAATATGTCGTTTTCAAACACCCTTATTCTCTTTGACCAAATTTCTTCGCAGCAGCAACACACTCCTTTCAGCGTGAATCAACAGGAGAAAAGCAACACTATGAATGGGCCTCGCAGACATTCATATACAAGGACTATGAGACGCTTTCCCGTCTCTGAGAAACTGCCCGTTTCTAACCATAGAAAAAGGACATTTTAAACTTGCAATTCTTTTTGTAGCTTAGTTGTGTTACACACGCACACACACACACACACGCGCGCGCGCGAGCTCACACGTATACACACACTATTATTTTCTTAGTAGAGTTAGTAATATTTTTATGTATCAATGTAAGTTTATTTGTTGTAGAATATAAATTTGTTTTTGTTCGTCGCCTTGTTTTAAATGTTCATTTTGTCCGCACCGTTTTACAACTTTTATTTGTCTCATATGCTTTATTCATTCATTTGTTTTATCCATGTGCTTATTCTACCTTAATTCTTAACTAAACATAAACCCTTATTTTCAATATACATAAACTCAACAAAAAATTATTACAACGCGTACAAAATTGTAACTCCGACTTAGAACACGCAACCAAATATAAAAATAAATTAGATATACCCATAGCACATGGAACTCTTTCTACATATCCTCCTACAAATGTGAAACCTTACTTCTTGAGAGAACACTCAACCACAAATGTTAACCCAACGACGTAAAATGAACATACAAAATTTCCTAAACATTCGAAACATTTAAGAATATATTTCACTCATTTCAAAGACAACATGAAAATCCTATTACGGCGCGTGGACTTGTGAAATAGGAGCGGCGAACACATGCAAATTCTTTAAATACCTTATTCAAAATTTTCATATAAAACAATTACATGCAAAAATTTAAACAAAATTTTCCAAGCTAAAATTCCTACACAGAAACAGGACGGCAGAATTTATTTCACGGCACACGAGGAGAGGAATATTGACATGCTGCTATTAGTGACACTAGGCATATTTCTTCACTTTCCCCACTACCAAAAATCAGGCCACCTTTCAACTCTTTTGACTTGCCCACCTAATCTTACTGGCCACCAAAACACTTTCTTCTGCTGCTACCAGACTGGTCAGTAGACGACACACAGTTCTTTTATTACTACCAAACTTGTCATTGGGACGACATTCACAACGACAAGGAAGAACAGGACTACGCGATATTCTCCACCAGCCAAAAAAAAAAGAAAAAAAAAATTTCCCAACATTTTCTGAATAAATACCAACAAAATGCAAGCCAATTCACTTACTATCTTCATAATTCGACAAACTATCCGTGAGTGCCAGAGTGACGAAGCCAAAAAAAGCACCCACTGAAGACCGGATACAATGGAGCAAACAAATCACAAAAACTACTAAGACATCTGAAAGTTTGATTTTACGAAAACGAAGACAAGCAAATCTTTAAAAAAATCGACACTAATACTCAGACATCCAACAACTAAAAACTCTGAAGGAAACTTGTTCCAAGCTGACACAACATTCCATTACACAACATTCAACTTCGAAAATTTTCAACACAACAGGAATTATGATAGCTATATAATTGTGCACACCAACAAGAAAATTCGATGCGTGGTCAATACGTGCCCACGAGCCACGCTAAACACAGAATTTATGGAAAAACACAAACAACCTAGCTAGACTAAATTCAACAATGAATAATCGTTTCAACTAAAAACGAAATTCACCTGTCACTTCATTCAACTGCACACAACACAACCTTCATGGAATGCTCAAACAAAAGACAGTTTCCACAACTTCAAATATCAACACATCCTAAAATGAGCCTAACACAAGATACGTAGCGAATTGAGTTAAACACTGCGTACTTGCTGCTCTACATACAAAACAGCACCAAAATTTCACCTTGTGCCCGCAAGGAATGCCAAAAAAAGTGCGAACTAACTCCCACGCTAAAAAAATACACTTGCATTCACCACCACAAAGTCAACAGTCACGCAAATTTTGCCTCCACGTTAGAGAACATATTGAAAAATATTTTCAATATTTATCAATCTGCGGCGGGGGGCATATAGGACTTTACACTCCTATAAATTATTTTGGGCGGTATGCCACTTGTTCCCATAAAGATGGCGGACGCTCACATATTCAGTCTCGGGAAACCATTGGCCAGGAGGACCACGTGACATGTTTAAAACTAGGTCCGCGCGTAAATTCAAGTCCAGCGTTTTTGAGCCACCTACAAGACGCGTATTTTCTATAAATACGTCGTTTTCAAACACCCTTATTCTCTTTGACCAAATTTCTTCGCAGCAGCAACACACTCCTTTCAGCGTGAATCAACAGGAGAGAAAAGCAACACTATGAATGGGCCTCGCAGACATTCATATACAAGGACTATGAGACGCTTTCCCGTCTCTGAGAAACTGCCCGTTTCTAACCATAGAAAAAGGACATTTTAAACTTGCAATTCTTTTTGTAGCTTAGTTGTGTTACACACGCGCACACGCACACACACACGCGAGCTCACACGTATACACACACTATTATTTTCTTAGTAGAGTTAGTAATATTTTTATGTATCAATGTAAGTTTATTTGTTGTAGAATATAAATTTGTTTTTGTTCGTCGCCTTGTTTTAAATGTTCCTTTTGTCCGCGCCGTTTTACAACCATTATTTGTTTCATATCTTTTACTCGTTTCATTTGTTGCATATCTTCCTTCATTTACTACTTTATCCATGTACCTATAATATGTGCTTATAATATGCCTATTCAACCTTTTTTCTAAACACTCTATATCAAACTTCAACATAATCGTGTGGGAAAACATTAAACCTGTGGGGAACCGCTAGAAGCATAAATATTCTCAATATACATAAAATAAAATAAAAATTATCGGGTACCATATAAATACCAAACACAGGTCCATTCTCCTACAGTCCGTAGTAAAATCCAAGGCTTTCGCAGCTTTTTTATTTAATGATAGTTTTTAGATTTGAATATATACACGCATCTAAAGCACATTTCGACTGAAACCACCATAAGTTAACCCCCATATATATAAGACCTTTAAGATCATATAATATTACTTCTATGAAGATAGATAATAAGAGGAGTAGTTGTTATAATAAGAATTGATAGTAAAACAATTATGGTAATTTTTGAAGCTCAAATGTAACAAATAAATTAAAAATACAAATGTTTTTCATCATGGCTAGTCAGTCAACAATTTGCAAAGAACTATAAAATTCTAGGTGTAACGGATTTAATAATTTACTGTCAAGTTTAAACAAACTGTAAGGCCTGAAGAAAATTGAATATGGAAGACTATAGCAATTGAATAAGAATGTCCAAAATTAAACTTTTCAACAATAAATTTGTTACTTTACTTAACAAGACTTGTCTCCTTTAAAATAGTACCCTAAACTGTTGATACACTATTTCCAGTGTTTTTCCCAGTCCGAAAAAATATTTTGAAGGCTATTGTCTTGTAACATATTTCCTTCTGCATCTTCTCTTGTCTGACATCAAAGTGTATTTCAGCTTTTGGAAGTCTGTCAGGGCCAAATCTGGAGCATTGAGTAATTAACAGTGATGTTTATTCATCAGCCAGCAAATATAGCTCAAAATCGAATTGAATCTTTTTCTTTAAAATCATAGCAAATTTTTACTACTTATCAGACAATCAAATGACTATTTCTACAGATTACAGCACATATTTTCTTAAAGCACTCTTTGTCCAGATTTTCAATTATCTTTAGTATCAATTTATTTATCCAACCACTGTGCCACAAGCATGATACAACACAAATTCAATTTTTGAGTTACAGTAGGTTAAATTCAAAGTTTTACCTCTCCTAGATTGATTAAAGAATCTTGTCTACCTTATAGCTGGAGGGGGAATAATTAGATTCATACTTTTCCCCCGGGCAATATGAAATACAGTCTGACCCAGGATGTGAACTCAGGCCACCGTGTCCATTTCCTATGATGATAACCATTATGCTACAAGGATTGTCTTTAGAAGATGTTCTTCCCATTTTGAAATGCTAGAACCATTTAAGACATTGCATACAGTTCCAACAATCCTCCTCATTTTATAATATTAGAAAAGTCTTTATAAAAGTTTTTCCATATTTGGAAGCTAATTTCATACATATTTCTCTTCATTTGTTGGATGGTAAGGAACAAGTGAACTACATCCACATTCACTCTAGTACATGTAGCTCAATGCTAATCAATGTGAAGTGATGCAATCTTTTTATAAAAAAAGATTACATAACATTTCAGTATGATTAAAAATCTCATTGGTATCTAATTTTAAAGGTTTGATTCCTTTTCTTTTTTATTGATGGTAAAAAATTAGGCAAATATGACCATAAAATTACTAAACTATATAGTCACTATCAGCAACAAAAGTTTTTACACTTCAAACAGGACAAATTATACTTACTAACTTTTGACACTTTTCATCTGTTTGGAATTAGTAAACATATCAATAATTCAGAATAAAAAATGTTTTCCTACTGTAGTAGTATAGAAAATGTGTTATAATTTGCTCTCGGGATGATTGCCAAGACTCAGAGATGTTGATCCTGCTGCAGCCAATGAGTGTGGGCGGTTACGGTTAACAAGTCTGTCACGGAAGATGGTACAAACACCTTCAGAATCTACAAAAAGAGGAAAAGGCAAAGAATTACAAAACAAAAATCCTTTAGGCAAATTATGTTTGCATATTATAAAAGCTGGATTATCATAACTTGTTCACCATTACATAAATTGATATTATTTTATTTTATTTTATTATAAAAGAATTATGCAATTTAAAAAGAAATATGGGTGAGAAATTATTTGCAACCCTCTGTCCTAGCTAAAAGAACTGAAAATGTATTACCCAGAAGAATGGCAAAGAAACTTCTTAAAACCTCTACTGGCTTATTCCTAAGGGTGGCAGTCTTTAAACCTGTCTGTTGTAGTAGGAAGGCTGTTCAAAAGTCTAAGACATGCAAAATATCAACTTCAATAGGCACAAAAAGAAATCTATCAAATGATCAATTCCAAGCGAGTTTATAATTCTTTGAATTATCATCATTTCTAAACAATTTAAAAAATTAATGCACTTCTTTTAAAATGGCAACACAGGCCTCAATCAAAATGTGAACTAAGTTTCATTCTGAGAGGAGTTTATTGTTTGCTTTTCATGGTACCATCAAGATTTGAAAAATGAATGGTAACTATCAGCTGTTCTAACAATTATAAGAGCTGTCAGAGTTAATACTTTCAATCAAGTTTTAAAAGTTCTTACTAGACCACCAAAATTAAGCATTAATAATCCTGCTCAGTACTTATGTGGGTTGCTACTTAACAATAGCAGGTAACATAAACAAGTGGAGGCCAATGTGTCAAAAAAAGTAAAGCTAATCAATTTTGAATTCTAATTTTTATGCATTTAGATTCAAATTTTGCTGATATTTTTTACCAACTTATTTATGAAATTTCTAATTTAAGAATTAAACATTTTAATTGATACATATATCATGCAGAAATTTTGAATTTTAAGAGTCAATGGATCTCTGAAAAGGTAGAAAATCTCTCTGTTTTTCTAACACCCACAAACACACACAGACTGTATATATTCTTGTACAGGTCAAATTTTCAAGACCTTTTTTTTAGATCTGGTTTGGTTTCTTTGTTTAAAGACATATCAACTTTCATGTTGTTTTTAGGCAAAAGATTGGCTTCACTCTATGCATAAGTTATAATTTTGTAAGATTGAAATTCAAACACAATAGGACAAGGAGCAACTCTTGGTTTCAAATATCAATATATATATATATATATATATATATATATATATATATATATATATCAATATTTCATTAACCTATACATAAGATGGGTTTATATACAAGTATATATGGTATGGAAAATGCAATTGTCTCGATCTATCTAAATATATATATATATATATATATATATATGAGGAGTCAGGTATGTGGTTTAATCTAACTGGTATATTGTATAAAGAAAACAGAAAGAAAAAATACATAAAAATTAAAAATGGATGGGAAAAGATTTATTAATTAATTAATTTCACCTTAATTAGTTTTACCAACACGATTAAACAGGATTGTTTAAGACATGAGATTATGAAAATTTCGGGTAGAAAGTGTTTTCGCCATCTTCAGGGTGTGAATTATGAATTTAAAATAGCAGTTTGTAACAAATACTGAAAAATACTCGAAAATGTTACATTATGAAACATAAATTTTTTAAACAAGTTAAGGAGAAACATAGCATTTATAAAAATGTTAGGGGAACTTGAAATCCTTCATTTCAAATATTTTCTGCATTCAAACCAATATTTTAAATTCATAATTGCCACCCTGAAGATGACAAAAACACTTCCCACCTGAAATTTTCATAATTTCATGTCTTAAACAATCACATCAGTGGAACAAATTCAGGTGGAATTAATTGATTAAAATCTTTTCCCATCCATTTATATGTATTCTTCTTTCTGTTTTCTTTATACAACATATATATATATATATATATATATATATATATATATATACACACAAATTGAGGGTAATATTTTTGTATGTAAAATTGTATCTTTATTTTAAATTCATTAAAACTTGCAATTTGTGGGATGACAACTCTTCTCTATCAAAGAATTTCTGATAATGACTACCTAGATGGTATTGTGAAAGCAGTGTAAAGGAAGAGAGTGCCAAATTCTCTTTTTCCTCACCTGCAGGATGCCTTAGAAACAAGACCTGTCTTGTCCTCCACAGTATGGACTTTTCATCTAAGCTAACCTTATGACACCACAAAATAGTACACAGCATAGAATGTCCTAGGTTTTCTTGCTTGCAAAAAGCCATATTCAATTCTACACAACCAACAACTAAAAATGACTTCTAAAAAGCGTAAGTCTCTCACAAACTTCCATAACACTAAGGAACTTCATATACTCATGTACGATAAAAATATTTCTACAAATGCTCTTCAATCATCTCTTTTTGAATTTGTTCTATTTTGTTTGTTGAGACAATAAAATATATTGCTGTTAATTGAATGTAATTTTTCTTGTATAAATTGTTGAGAAGAGGCAACATTTCTCCAACTAATATCCCTCAACTAATTCTTATATTTCTATAATCTATAGATAGATGTCATGAAGATATCATGGAATAATGCAAATTGAATATCACTATGCAATGGACTTTTCTGATGACAAAAATATGAGAATAACATGAAAATTCTATTTATTCCCTGTTTATACAAAATAAATATGTATTAATTCTTACATAGAGGTTATTATGATTGATTGATTTTCATGTCATGTCAATCTGTCTAGACTTATTTTATGTCAAGAGGTTAGGGAATCACATTCATTGTTTGTTCATAGTTATTTTTTTGTGTTGTTTCCTTAGAAGTTTTTCTCTTTTTTCACATAGGCCAACTGAATGCAAATAATTTTTAAACAGATTTATTTGACCCATTAATAGGACCATAACAGGTACTAACACTTTGGGCTAGAATGGACCTTGAAGTAATGGCAATGAAGAGGTACTCCACACTCCCCAGATCTCCTGAACTAGTCTTATCACATACAATTTAGTGTCATACCCAAGACACCATTTTGGAGGGAATGTCCTACTCCTATGCTGGGGATACAGTCTGTGTATTCTAAGTTTTACCAACAAGGAAGAGAATCTATTTAGGAAAAATAAATAAAAAATAAATCTAAAAATAGCATATGTAATTAAAAATAATTGGCCACTAATATGTAATACTTTTACATAAATTCAATTGACTTCATTTCTGCTATACTTTAATTATTTTCATAGCATTGTTATTGTTATTGTTGTTAAACTTTTAAGCATTTTATGTTGCCTTTTGTGGCCAATGTGAGAGTCAAGTTATATTCTATTCACAGAATTTATATAATAAATGCAAATAAAGAAAGGAATAAAAAAACTACACAAAAATTAGTTGTTAATCGTTATCTCCTTTGATAAATAACGACTATAATGAGCACAAATACAGGCTTCCACACAAACTTGCAAATGAGATTGTAAATTGCTTTATTCTCTCAAAGATTTTTAATTCTACCAAACTAAGAAAAATCTTCCTATGATGTGCTATTCTTGCTTGCTGTGTTATGACAATGTAAATACAAAATTCAGATCATAGAACTTGAAGAATTAGAAAATTTTTAAATAGTTTATATGTCCAATTAAAAGAAAAAGAAGAATTTTCACTGACCACCACCGTCATCCTCATCATCAGCCACTGATCCCTTCTTCTGTTTCATTGGCATTTCCACAGCATGCATGCTTTTCCGTTTCACACGATGCTGCTTGCCACCCCCAGACAGAGAGATGCCACTGAAGATAAAATGCACAATGAAAATATGAAAACATTTTTCATAGCAATCAATGTAAATATCAGTGACTACAGGAAATTGTCACTGATATTTACAAATAATAGAAACAAAACTGAAAAAGATATTTCCATTATCTCACAGTTTTTCATTATTCTACTATAATCTGTGATATTTATAAACTAACTATGATAAAGTCAGTTTCAATAATATATATATATATATATATATATATATATATATATATATATATATATTAGGATAGCATTGATACAGTCAACAGTATTGGCGACAATCTCTTTCTTACCTATGTAGTCATTGGGCCAACTCTTGACTCTGTATTTATGCTATCCTAACTTAGATATACACGCTCGATCACCAATATTGAGCACTCTTAATCAATTGGTATAGTAAACTATATATATATATATATATATATATATATATATATATATATATATATATATATACACACAAAGAGTAAAAATTTAACTTTAAAAACACCTGTAAAATGCAAAAATGTAGATCAATATTGCAATATATCTTAAATATTAAAAATGTAAAGCACAGTAAAAACTCACTACTTTAACTTTCATGTGGACTAATGCAATCTGATGATTGTTGCCAGGAAACTTGGAGACATGAGTTTTTACTTTGCCTTATAATTTGTATAATTGTTTTTTCATATATATATATGTTTAAAAGTACCAGAACTGAAGCTAAATTTACCAACAGTTTAGCAACACTTTAACCCTTGGCAATAAATAATGATATTATTTAAAGAACTTCAACAAGAATTTTATTCACAATTATTGTAAGATGAAGAAAAAAGTACAGAAAAAATAATTATTAGTCTTAGATAAGAAATACGTATACTTTATCAGTCAGCCTTAAAATACACTTAATTGTATCTCCTGCAAAGAGGTGAGACACTAAACTCTATTGGTACGTTCCAATTCTGGAGCTCAAGGCAATTTGGAGTCATTCCTTCATATTTACTCAGAACTAGCAGAGTAGTACCTATTAGGGTCCTATTTATGGCTCAAATAGATTTCTTTGCAAATTATTAGTACTTGGGTGAGTTAAATGTTTTGCAATATTTCAATGTGGGCTTTTCAAACCCAAGCTGCTCTACACCTAGTGGAAATTTGAGGGAGGTAATTCACTGAAAAATCATTCCAGAAAGTCAAATCATTGATGTCAACCTTTACTCTGAACTGCTGCAGTGGGAAAAATACCCAGCTTAAGTTGACAGAAAGCAAGCTCTTCTGCTGCAAGACAATGCAAGACATCATACCACTCAAATAACCCTGTATAAACTCCAGAAACTTTAGGGAATCAAAGGAAAAGAACTGGTATCAGTGTGGGATTAAAGAACTGGTAGAAAAGTGGCTTCAGACAGAGCAACAAAATGGCTTTTACCTTGAATGCTTGATTGCTTTTGTTGTAATGTGAAGAATAAAGAAAATCAGTTTCCAAAATATTGCAAAACTTTTGACTTGTCCAAGTATTAGATAGGAATGCTTGAAACCATATAAGTGTGAACAAATTATTTGTATTAAATTAGAATACTTGAAACTATATAACTGTGCACAAAGTGATTTACATTACAAAGAGTTATTTGAAGTTAAAATTGTTATAAATTATCATCAATAATTACTTGAAATTGTACAATTGTTTACAAAAAAAAAACACTGGTTTAAACATTTTTATGTTTGCCCAACCCCTCCACCATGAGCAGGATGTGACACAAGGTTAATTTTGAAATTGAGTAAAGCTAGTTTGAATTCAAAGTTTTCCATCTCTTAGACTGGTTACCTAGCCAAGGCTACAGATTCCAGTCTGCCCTACTATTTACCCATAGTTGGGAGGGAGTGATGAATTCATGCCTTTCACAAGGGCATTAGCACACTGTGAAAGGTAAACAAAATTGTCCAGGATTTGAACTGGCTTTATTAATTCCATTTCTTACAACAATAACCATTACACTAAGCACACCTCCAAGTGACTTCAGCATTTAATATCCAGTAAGGATTGACATATTGTAAAACCAACCAACCAACCAACCCTTAATTTTAGCACAGGGCCATTAATAATATCATGCCATCTGTTTTGGATAAATGTGTTAATAATATTAAAGAATGACCTGTACTTTCTATCTTTCATGTCAAGGTGAGAATTGTTAATTAAATTGTTCATTAAATGTCGGAAAAGATCATTAAAGAAGACATGTGTGTATCTTTCAGGATTAATGATCCCTGGGCCTGATGGAGTCTTTTGCAAGGAAATTAGAGAAGATGGAAGAAAGTGAATAGAATAGTTACAAGGGAAGATGTGTAGGGAGTTGATATATGATATAGATGATGATGATGATGATGATGATGATGATGATGATGATGATGATGATGATGATGATGATGATGATGATGATGATGATGATAGGGATTGGAAGATAGAGAGTGAAAGAATAAGGAATGTATGTAGAGTTTGCCTAAGGAACCAGCAACACTGGTAGCTGCTAAGATGATGCCAAATATTAGATGGAGCTTGTTATGTATCTAAAGCTGTTAGACTTTACTCATAAAAAAATGGAAAAATCAATTGATTAAATAGAAAAAAATCACCAAAATAAGGAAATTCTCTGATGTGAAGTCTGAGTGCTCATAATAACTGGAGCCTGAGAAGGAAGATAAGCTGGAGTGAGGTGGTCACATCTGATCTCTCCCCCCCCGTTTATCTCTTTCTTGTATTTTGTTGCAATTCAAAACCTTTTCTCCTCTCCTCACTGAATTTTAACAACCAAAGTCTTAATATCCCTTACAATTTTAACTGTATATGTCACATAATCTGCTTCTATGTGAATAAATTAATGCTCTTCTGAAAATGTTTTCTTTTACCTGATTATTATAATAATCTTTTTATTCCTTTATTTTTATTTTTCTTGCTGTAAAACTTAAATAAATATTACTATACTTTAAAGGAGGCAAAAGTTTAGCTTGCCTAGTATGCTAAAAACCCCAGGGCATGTCCTAAATAAATTTAAAGATGTGGTTGCCACAATTGTTGATAAACTCTAAGTACAATACACAACTTCATTCTATTTGATTTATCATTGGTAAAAACTGCAAAGCTCTAAGTTTTGAATTATTTGATATAAAAAATATACAATTTTACAGCCACTACATTTTTTGTTCATTTTGAAAATTCCTTGAGAAAGTTGATTATTCAACAATAACCAAGGGAAGTACCCTACCTGTGTGGCAAATCCAGGGAAGGGGAATTGTTTTCATCTACAGCACAAGAATTCCTTTTTTCAGGAGGCTCTTCAAGAATTGGTTCCTTAAAAGTCTTCATCTGTCCATTACAGTCAAACCTATTCATGAAAATAATTTCATTGGTAATCAATACAGACAAATAATTATGAAAAAAAATCATTTCATAGAAAAAGAGAAACAAATTCCCAAAAGAAAAAGTAACAAAAAAATGAGTCACAATCACTCTTTCTTTGTTTCAATACCTAAAAGCTAAAAAAGTATTTTCTTTGGCTAGACACATCAAAGGAATGTTGTTTTTTTCTATTAAGATAAGCAACTTAGAATATCTGGCTTAAGTTTTCTAGAAAGATGATAGATTTAAGGACAGAAAGAAGATTAGCCAAATGTATATAAAGTTGACTTAGAATTATTACTTAAAAGAAATCTATACAACAATGCACAAGTGAAATGTTAAGATAACAGGTTAATCAGCTTAATTTTCTTTAAGTTCTTTATGTTATCTATGCTGTAAATAGGAATGCTGAGATGTTTCTAAAATAGAAATATGAAGATATACCATCACTACAATTACAAGCATACATGAATCAAGCAACATTTACTAGTTTATTTGGCCATAAAAAGGCAATATTTGAGTAATTTCGCAATTGCATTGCACTTATAAAGTATCAAAAAGTTACATTGTTCTGTATTCTCTTGTTCATATTCAAAGTAAAAAAAAAGTAAAGTTGGCAACCTTAGTCAAAGATGACTCAAAGGCTCCCTTTTCAATAGCTATTACACCAAGGTGTAGAGGAGGGCACTACTCCATTCCCTGGATTGCTCCACTTTACCCTTAATCCTTACCTTATAGTTCTGAGTGCTATGCAAGATGGAATCAAGTACCATCTTTTGAGTCTTTTGGTATGACTCGACCCAGGATTGAACCCCAGTCTCCTGGACCATTGACAAACACTCTACTTATTAGGCCAATGGCCCGGTCTATATTATTAAAATTAAACTAGAGATATTAATGGGCTACTTGGAGGTAGGGAAAATATTTAGTTGAATTTCCATTTATCAAGGACTCATATTAACTTTAATTAGAAAGAGAAAATAAGCTCATTTATGCTTACAGAAACATTTAATATATACATAACAAAAATACAAGTAGTATTGAAAAAAAATACACAAACATGTTCCAAAAGATAAAAAATGCACATACTGTTCTATGAATTTTGTTCTATGTATATGAAGTGGGTACAAAATTAGAAAAAGGCTTACTTGAGATTGATGGATAATACAGTAGCCATGTAGCAGAGACAGAAGAAGATGAGAAAAGTTTCATAGGACTGTTTTGTGACAGTCAACAGTGCCCCCCAATTCTCCAAGGAATACTTTTCTTCTTTTTTGAATTTAAAGAAGATATTTATACACTACAGTTAAAAGTTTAAAGGTAAGTTTTAAAGACTGTTTTTTTTTTGTTTCTCTCTCAATTTACTTTTTCCAAATGTAGGATACATTATGTTATTTGTAGATATTTTTCCTTTAAAAACTATAAAAAGTTGTAAAAGTTTTTTTAAATTTCTTAAAAAACTGCACAAATATTTGCATTATTACAATTATCTTTTATATTACAAAATTTTAATTTAATTTAAGCTTGTATTTTGTTTGTATGTTCCTTTGTTCATTTTTGTCGAATGTCAATGAATAAAAAATGTTTTCAATAACAATATAAATTCCAAGAGGATAAAAATTAAATAAATTTCATTCACTTTCAAATTATTTCTTGAATGATAAAAAATAAGGTACATTTGTGTTGTGTCAGGGTTTTTTTGCATGAAAAAAAAAGACTATTTAATACTGTTAATTATATCTGGTAACCAATGATGACACTCAAATTATAGAAAAATATTTTTTAGAAATGAATTAGTTTAGTATGGAAAATGTTTGCCTTCATATAGATAGATCTTGAGTATTTTAGGATTAATAAAATGCATCAAAATAAAAACTTTTTTTTAAGTGGGCATATCAAATTAAGAAAATCCTTTTAACATAAAAAAAACATGAATTATTTTGCTTTTGAATCTTCCTACTTTTGGTGAAAAGTTCAATGTCTTTGAAAATTGCCGATAGTAAACAAGTGCAGAGACAAAAACAATTTTAACATAGCTCAAATTACAGTTCTATGTACTGAAACCTGTTTTTCTTTTACTTTTTTTAACATAAAAATGAATGAACTTGAAAATTGCATTTTCATAGCTTTTCTTTGTTTTTGCAATATGAATAAGATTTTGCCACCATAAGAAGTGCATGTTTTTGTACATGCCTAATAAACATTGAATAATCATCTCTCCAAGGGAGACAATCATTTGTCTCCCTCCATTAGTAATGTTTAATTAATTATCTTCTTGGCCACATTAAATTTCTTCCATTCTTCATGCTGCATTGAATATAAATTGAAATTGTTCTTCAAAGAATATCTTTTATTCTCAATTTTTTCTCTTTTTTTTTTGTTTGTTTCTTGTTTCCTTTTTGTTTTTTTACAGATAGTCAACACAATGTTTGGATATCTTTTACCATTTCATTATAAAATAGTTACCCCAAAAAATCCATTTGCAAAAATGTCACCCCAACTTAGTACTCAATACAAGAAAATGACAGAAATTTATCAGTGTAACTCCTACAAAATTTGGTCAACATATTTTGTGACTGCTGGTTCATACAAATTTAACCAGTTCTTAATTATTTTACTAAGACAAATAATTAATTCATTTTTTCTTTTGAAGTGTAGACATTAAAATGCTGTGTGATTAATATGAGAAAAAAATTAGCATATGATTTGAAGTCTAAAAAGCGGAATAAACAGACATCATTTTTGAAGCTCTAAAGAGTAAAAATAGATCTTGTCAAAGATTGTTCCAGCCCAGTACATGTTACATGTTACTTGGAGAGGAGATGGACAATGATGAGTAATTTCATTATCCTGAGAGATGCAAAAAAGGAAATTAATTGGCATTCGAATAATGTCACAGGAGATAATAACTATACATAGTATTTTTTTATCAATCAATCTCTCATTTTCAAATATCTTTTATCTTATTCAGCAAATGATTTTTCCAAGGTCTAAAAATAATTTATCCATATAAAACTCTTTTTAAGGATATGGATTTCAGTTGAAATCAAAACTTATCCACAAAAAAATTGAATTGTTTTCTTTCTATTAAAATGTTTTGTTTTTTTCTGTTTTTTTTTCATTAATAGAAATACTGTTAACAAATTTTACCCTTTCCAGGCTGAATTTATCAATATTTTAACCAATTCAAATTTAAGTCTGAAACAGATTTAAAGCAAATTTGAAAAATAAATTCATATCACCATATATAATAAACACTCACTCATGTTTAGTAAATATCTGGGAGGTCCATCTGTAAAAAGATTTTTATTTAAATACAACACAGTCACAATTTAAATATAGAAAGAAAGTAGTTATAGTAGTAGTACAGATCATATTATTTTATCTATTATTTTAGTACCCCTTCATTGCCATCACTCTTGGGTCCACTTTGACCCAGAGTGGTAGCACCTGATAGTGTCAAATTTGTAGGTCAAATAGAACTGTTTGACATTTAAACTGTGTACTTATACTGTATATATATTTAATATGTATAAAAAGGATTTGGCATTAAATAACCTACAATGGTTGATATGACAACACTAAACCAAACCAAACTTATTATCATTCCTCATGAGTTTTTCACACCAATCTGGTGCTCTTTACCGAAACCTGAATGACAGCAAGTCTCTTAGCTCTACAGGACTCTTCTAAGTATTTTAGCTGACTTCAGCTATGCTATAGTCTGGACAGTCTCAACTCTTCTTTGAATTTCCAATCCCCTCAATCTCTTTTCTAGGTTCTTCAGGGTTGTTACAAGTGTTCTACCTATGATTGGTATTACTGTCACCTTCAAGTTCCATAAATTCTAGCTAGCTCTTTGGCAAGTTTTTTACTTTCCTTCATTTTATCTCATAATCTGCTGGGACAACTAAGTCCACTAGTTGACACATACATTTCTTCTTGTTGATTATGACTAGGTCTGTCTGCTCTTCAAGCTGGAATTGAGGGATCTGTTTTTATCTGAAAATCACAGATAATTTTGTGCATCTTATTTTCAAAGATATTCTGGTCTATACATATTTACCTGGATCATCAAAGTTTAGTCACTTGAGCCTGCTCTTGCACTCTTTCTGGGCCAGTTTGCTGCATTCTCTTATTCAGTGGTTGTTTTATCTCTGTCTCCACATAGCCTATACTTGTTATTCTCCTGCATCTTATGTATTTTGAATTTTACATATTTAGTTATTATTATTATTATTATTTAAATGAAAACAAGAAAAGTCAGAGAGTGTACTACTATAGTAGTTATCATGGTGATAGCAATCATGGTATTATTGGTGGCTAAGGTGTGAGACCAGATATTTATTCCTAGCATTATTATTCTCTTTGCACAATTTATTATTATCATTTTACTCTTTGCAAGTTTTTTACACTAGTTTTAACTGCTGGTTTTTCACTGCATTCTGAGTTATAGCAAGTCATTTCAAGTCTCCATGACTCTTCTCGGTATCCTACCTGATCTTAACAATGCTATGATCTAGATGACCTTAATTCTTCTCCGATTTCTATTTCCGATACAATTGGTATCATTTTCATGCTTCTCTCTCTTTCAACTCTGACAAGTTCCAAGAATTTTCACTGGAAGGGCAAAATCAACTAGATGGCAAGTTCTTTTTTTTTTTTTTTGTGAATGGTCTTCTGACTGGGAACATGTGAGCCATTTATATCTCAAAATCCCAGACAATTTTATTCATTTCTAGGACAGATTCTGGTACTTACTATCTTGCTATTCTTGATAGTATTATCAGTTTTTATTTGGATATAATTGGTTCTTATGACATAATTTTGTGTTGCTATAAAAATTCAGTTTCACTCTTGAGGTTTCTTCTTCTTAGCCATGTCAAAGTCACCCTCTTGTAGGCAATATCCTTTAGTTTGTAGCTTGAAGTATCCATGCAGTTGTTTTTCTTCCCTTTTGGTTTTCTAGATTTTTCGGTTATTGCTTTTCTGTTTGTTATTTCTGTTGATAGTGCTGTTACTGTTCTTGAGAGTTTTTCCCAACAGATAATACAGGTGTTCTTTCTCTGGAGGCTGAGAAATAGCAAGTCTTCGCTTGTCTCCAAGTTTTTCTGAATATCTTAACAATGCCGTGGTTTGGATTATCTTAATTCTTCTTCTGATTTACAATTCTTCCAATCTTTACCCAAGTCTTTGTGGATCATGCCACATGCACTAACTACAATTGGTACCACCGTCCACTGTTTTTTTAGTTCCTGGGCAAGGTCTAAGTATTTATTTATCTTTTCATTTTCTTTTATTTTTACCCTGTGGGCTGCTAGAATAGCAAAATCTACTAGATAGCAAATCATTTTATTTTTTTGGTAATTAACACAAAGTTTGGTCTTCTGGCTGGAATTAGGTAATCTGTTTGTATTTCAAAATCCCTGAGAATTTCATGCATCTTACTCTCTCAGACAGATTCTGATTTGTGCATATACCATTTGGCAGTTTGATCCAATTTTAATTTCTTGCACAATTCCCAGTAGATGACCTTTCCCATCCAGTCATACTTAGTCTGGTACTTCTTTTGTTTCAGTTTGCCACATTTGGTTATGACATGATTAACTATGTAACCTACCTTTGCTATTTAATTGCATATGATCAATTTTTGCTTTTATATGATTGGTCCTTATGGCAGTATTTTGTGGTGCTATTAGAATAGATTCAGTTTCTCTCTTGATGTTTTTCTTTTTTAGCCATCTCCAGGTCTTCTTGTGTGCAAACTCACCTGTTTGTCACTTGAAATATCCATACAATTGTTTTTCTTTTCATTTTGTTTTCTAGTTTTAGTTTTTTTTGTTTGCTCTTATGTTCCCATTACTGCTACTGGCTGTTGTAATTAGTCTTTCTTTGCTCTTTTTAATGTATTACTTAAGTCCTTGTATTGATGAATCCACACAACCCTCAGTGGTGGTAAGTCCTCTTCCTCCTTCTTTCTAGACACATAGTCTGTCAATGTCATCTCTCAGGTGTAGAGTTTTGTGCATCATAATCAATTTCTTTGTACTTTGGCCCATTTGTCTGGGTTTCTCCTTTGTCCATTTTAAGAATAATCCAAAGTATCTTACAAGGGGGATTGTTCTTGATAAGATTTCTGCTGAAAGCTTAGTTTCAAGAAATTTTCTTCTTCTTCTGAGAGAATCTTTTATCTTTTCTTTCATCTCTGCTTGTTTGATGGTGTCTACTTCCAATATTCCCAAGTGCTTGTAATTTTCCTTTTCTCCATACATTTGGATTCTTTCCTTATTTAGAAGTTCTATTCCTTCTATTGTTTCCTTTCCTCTCTTTTCATTATCAACTTGACTCATTTTTTTGTGCCAATTTCCATTCCTATATCCTGGCTGTATATTCTTATTGTTTGTATCAGGGTCAACAGTTCTTTTTTATTTTTGACAAATATTTTCATATCATCGATATGTATAAGGAGGTTTATCATATCCAGCAACTTTGTAAATTTGTTGCCATATGTGCACTTGCTAACTATTTAATGGAGTGGCATCATTGCCATAACAAATCATAGTGGTATGAGTGAGTCTTTCTGGAAGATGCCTCATTGGATTTTCACCTCTGTCAAAGTTTGTCCTCCTGCTGCTTTTATGATGAATTTTATAACTTTGAGCTCAACAAAATTTTTCACCAGAGCTTCTTGAGAAATTTTTTGTCATTCAGAGCATTTTGTAGAAAAGGGAAAGGTTAGAAATCACTTGGTGCAAGATCTGGTGAATATGATGGAAAGTGTAGAACAGACCTGCCTAAATCCAGTATTTTTTCCGGCCTGATTCTTACTAATTGTGGCCTAGCTATTATGGAGAAGCACAACATTTGTCCTTTTGATGAGTGTGGAGCTTTTACTTAGAAGATTTTCATGCATGCCTCGCAGCTGTTGAGAGTATAAAACAGCATTGAATATCTGATTGCTGTTTAAAACTCAATAGAAATGATAGCATGATGATCCAACTATATACACTGCATAACTTTTCTTCCATAAAGCTTCACACGTAGGGTAGGTTGCAGAAATTTGTCCTTGTAAATCCACTGTCTTTTGCATTGAACATAGTCAAAAAGACCCATTTTTCGTCTCCTGTAATGATATTCTAGTGAAACAGGTCATTTTCTGTCTTGAAAGAAGACTTGTTGCTATGAATATGCAATCTTCCTTATTCTTCTAAGAGTTTGGGAAACCCTGCTTGCTCAATTTTCCTGTCTTTTTTGAGTGGGAGCGGTATTTGTCAACCGTCCCACCAACCAGACAAGTGTGGTACAAGGCCTTTTTTAGGTGAGTCAGATTTTTCAAGTGAGAGCAGATTGTGGATTGGGAAGTGTTACGGTCAAGTGCTACTAAAATGAAAATGACCAACAAAAGCTCTCTTTAATCAGATAATTTTCAATTGCTCTCAAACCATTGGAAGTTTGAAACGCATATTTATAGCTTGCTTTTAAAAAATGGAAATTACTTATGACTCAAGCCAATATATATGATAGTTTATCTGTTCCTCTCATTACTCATTATCCATTCTGTTCTACTGGAAATAGTCAGCAGCATATATTTCTTCTCTTGTGGTTAGAATTTTCCTCATCATAGGTAAATACATTATTGATCTATAGTTGCTGGGGAGGGATCATTTTGGGGGGGTCTCTGATTTAGGGTACTTTTTCATATGGGGTTGATGGAACTATTCAAAGCATCAATAAATACATGGGGTTAGCAGGGGTTCAATAAATGCCTGGGTCAATTGAACTGTTTGGGTTGAAAGCTAACATTTGTATAAGAATTAAAAATATATATAGTACAACTTGTTGATACATGTATTGTTGGTTAGTGTACATAGAAATCTACAGTTACACAAAGGCAGCAGCAAAAATTCTTTCATTTAAAGCAGCTTCAAACACAGCAGAGACAGAACCCAACTGAGTGTAGAATGGCAGAGGCTAAATGTATAGATACAAAAACATTCCAATCATTACATACACCTACACAGAGGAAGAGAAAGACATATGAATTCTAAGATGTATACCATTGTGTGCAAGTACAGTAAAATAATGCATTGATGAGATGGCAAATGATGTGGAGAGAATCTTTGCAACTGAACTTTAACATCGCAAGTTTTCTATTCAGCTTAACAAATCAACTTTTGGCAGTTTAAATATTTTCATGGCCTATGTGAAATATTATAGTCCAAGCCTAAAGTGAATTTTTGATGAATTTTTGCTTTCTAAGTACCTTAAAAGTGAAACAGTCTTTCAATATTTAGAGAGTTATTTGAAGAAACACAATATTCTCCTTGATAATGTTACTGCAGTGGCTAATAATGGTGCACCAGCAATGGTTGACCATTAATGAGGATTTGCCACCTAAATCAAGAAAAAGATTCCTAATGTACATACTATTCGATTAGTTTCAGAGACATCACTTAGTGGTGTACTGCTTGATGCTTTAAAAATGTGTATCAGGTCAATCAATAAAATTAAAGCTCATCCTCTCTATTTCCAACTGTTTGCAATGTTATAGGAAAAAAATGATGAAACGTTGAACCAATTACTTTTGCACACTGAGGTAAGATGATTGTCAAGAGGTGATAGTTTTCAAAGATTTGTTGACTTAACTGTGATGTTTCTTCCAAGATTCAAAATTTAAAGAAGTACAGAAACATCTGCAAAGTAAAAAAGCAACAATTATTCAAGCTCAGACAATCTTAATTGTCTTCCAAGTTATGACAAGACTATTTAAATCTTCATTGGCTCATAGAGATTTTAGATATTTTTCAAATTTACAGCAATTAGAAGATGAAAATATTTCAAACTGTGAAAAATTTAGGGAAGACTTTAAAGTACGTTTTGAGAACCTCGAGAAAATTCATGTACCTAACTGATCTGTTATACAATTTGATTTGGAAGTAGGAAATGCAGACATTGAATCTCACTTTATATATGCTGTGTCTTGCTGAAGGTTCTAAATATATATTCACTTTTAAATTTTCTATGTTTTAAATAAGTAATATATATATATATATATATATATATATATATATATATATATATATATATATATATGCTGTGTCTTGCTGAAGGTTCTAAATATATATTCACTTTTAAATTTTCTATGTTTTAAATAAGTATAATTCAAATGGCTGAATTTATTTATATGTATTTGTATCTCGAAACTAAATCATTGTTTAGAAGTAAAAGCCTCAATGACTATTGGAGCAATATAAATACTGCTTCTAAATACCCAAGCTTAGTGCACCAGTTGTGGCATTTTTATTTGCATTCCGAAGTTCGTACATGGTTTAAGCTAATTCTAGCCATGCAAATGCAGTTCAAACAAAGCAGAGAGACAGATTAAACCTGGAAGATTGTGGTGACTTACAACTAAAACTCACTAATCTCCAACCAGATGTAGTTTCTTTCATTGTCCTTCCAGCCTCATTTCCCATCAAGATTTTGTATTTCATATTGGGTTCCGTAAAAAATACCAATTTTATCAATTTTGCTCCTGCATAAATTAGATCATTTAGTGAGGTTGTCCATTGGAATATTTTTTAACAATTTATTTATCTTTTCTGTTCTGACCTTGACTTTTTCTAGATTCTTTAGTGATAATAATGCAACCTTCTTTTCAGTCATGTTTTTTACATTAGGTCTAAATTATTTCTTTCTTCTTGTTCTTACATTGATGTTATGGTGCTGGGTTCTGTGATATTTTGGTCTTCAATATTTTGAGTTTTTGCTCTTCTTGAGCATCTTTTTCACAACTTAATTTACTTCAAAGCTGCATTCCAGCACTTTAGCCAAGGGACTTTCCACGCAAATGATTTAATTGTTCCCATATCTCAAGGCTAGAAAACCACCTTTTCTTTAAAATCATCTTCACTTGGTCAGCAAGCCTTTTGTATTGAATTTAGTAAATTCTACCTAAGTTTGAATCATTCTTTTCCTATAAGCTCTTTGTTTTAGGAATAACAGTGGATTACATTTTTGTTATCTTCTCAAGTTCATTTTTCCTTTGGTGTCTCTCAGATGCATTGTTGCTTTGGTCTTTGTTTGTGTATCTAAAATTAGAACGGCCAATATTTCCAGTCGACTGAGTCGCTATGTTGTCTATTTAGAGAACATCTACAAATCATGACACCCAGATCTGTCATCTACCCAACATTTGTTTGTATTTGTATTTGCCATTTATTCTGGGTATTGTGGCTAGACTAGACCCAGTAGTTAATTATTATCTGAGCTCCTTTCACAGATGTGACATTTTTTTTCTTCAGTGAGACACAGCATATATATATATATATATATATATATATATATATATATATATATATATATATATATGCTGTGTTTTGCTGAAGGTTCTAAATATATATTCACTTTTAAATAAGTATAATTCAAACTGTTCCACTTTTCTTTTAATCTGAGTTTGTGGGTTTCAATCATCCATCTTTATATCTGCTGCTACATTTTTCTTCCTGATTTCTTGCTGTTATCAATCTTTAAACATTTTTCTTTTAAGTCACTTTTAGATTTCTATCCAAATGCTACCAATTCAAAAAATTGACAGTATTGTTTTTAGTTTCTCAATAGAATTTATTTATATTTAAGCATTGAAGTTACTGAAATCCCCGCTATGCTGGGCTGGATATGTCTTTGTGGGTTTTTTCAAAGGAGGAAACATGGTTGATGGTGAGACACCATGTCATGGTTCTTAGCTAGGGTGGACTATCAATGATGGTCGATGTCACAGACACCAAAGAAATTTTTCAAACCATCTTTTAACTACTTTGATGCCCCTCTGCAGCACTGGCCAGTAGAGAACTTATCGCACCGTATGATCTTGGGTAGGCAATGTCCAGTTTGGATAATCTTTTTCACATTAATGGTAACAAATGCATGGGCAATAAATATAAAACTTTATTTTAGTCTTAGTTCTCATATCTTCATTATGTTGCGTAGCCATATGCACGAATATGGCCATGTGCAAAATAGACATGTAATGTTCATAACTACAGAACATATAAAGAACAGGAATCTCAAAAACACATAACTACTTCTTGTTCAGGTATGAAACCTTTTTATTAACTTTGAGTTAAAGGTTTCGACGTAAGGAGGAGAGACACAATCTTCTATGCTGTCTTATTCATTTGGCCCCCAACTCGAGCGGCCCCCATTGGGCGCACGTTCGCCTCGCGCCTGCGAGCTCCAGCATCGATCCTTCTCGTTTGGCGTCTAAAACCCGACTCTTATTTTCTTCAAATTCTCACACAAACTTCCGCGTGCTTCCGGTGCGTGATGTCACCCGCACCTTGTCACCCAGTATCGTCTCGGATTGTTATGACATCTGAGTGACACCTTCATCCGCTCACGCACACCCGCGTTAACACCTGCTTCAATCTTACACCCAACCAACCCATGTGCTGAGCCGATAGGTTCTCAGCCTAACTAAACTCAAAGGCATGAACCGAAATCCCTCGGCTATTTCATAACAATTACAATTCTTCATTGGAAGCAGTTAAAAATCAGAACTATTCTTACCAAGTCATTAGAGCTTCTTCAGGAATGATGTTTCGATAATCTTTGGTCTCATTTTTCAATCGTTCTGCAATCTTGAATTTATTCTGAAATATAAAAATTTGCTGTTTTAGATTAATTCAACATTTTCATTTATCTAAAAATACCTGATCTTATATTTTCTTCTTAAAAAAGAAAAGTGTACAATCAATCTTACTATAATTTACCAATTACCCAGTCGGTTGGGGCTGTAAATTACCCCGATTGCACCTCAGAAGAGGAATAAGACCCCTTCCCAATGAGTGTCCTAGATATGACACTAAACAATCTGATGGTAAGGTTCCAGTAATGCTGGAGTTTTGGGGAATGCAGAGTAACCCTGCATTGCCATCACTCCCAGGTTAACTCTGGCCTGTAGTGGTAGCACCTGATAGGGTCCTCTCTATGGGTCAAATAAAACTAAACTGCATACTTATGCTAAACTGAATTGTTTGAAATAGAACTGTTTTGACATTTAAACTACGTACTTATGCTAAACTGAATTGTTTGAAATGAAACTGTCTTTGACATTCAAACTGTACTTACACTAAACTGAATTGTTTGAATTAGAGCTGTTTGACTAAACTGAATAGCTTGAAAGAGAAATCGATTTGACAATTAAACTGTGTATTTATGCTAAACTGAACTGTTTGAAATAGAACTGTTTATTTTTATAAAAATGGATTTGGCATTAAATAACCTACAAAGGTTGATATGCCATAAAACCCAAACAAACTATAATTCACCAATTGTCTTTTCTTATCCATCTGTCAGTCATCATAAAACAAACTTACAAACAGCTCAAGTAATGGCCACCAAGTTTTCTACAGTTACTAATCAGATCCTGATTAAGACTTTTAGCATATTAGTTTTTGAAAATCCCAAACTTTTTTCATCTTGATCAAATATACTAACATGTTAGGAGGGTTACCAATCAAATACATTAGTATCTAACTGCTTTCACTATTGACCACATAAAAGTTTTATTTAGTTTTGTGTGTGTGTGTCTGTCTGTCTGTACTTATTTCTAGGGTTCCATCTAGACAGAAAACTATATTTAGCCAAATCTCCAAAAAGTGCGGGAGCCAAACTTTTTATTCTCCTAAATATTCTTTAACCTTGATCCAACAAACTAATCGAAATCAATGACTTTTTTACAAACAATTCACCTAGCCCACATTTTTCATTTATTTTTTATCATTTCATCTCATTCATACTAAATACTGGTGAAAACTCCATGATGGTATGCACAACCGAGGATGATGGTAGCTACTTTTAATGGCAACCCCAGCACAACAATCATCTCCTGCTACAGCCCTACCAATACTAGTGAAGAAACTGACCTCATCACCTTCTATAATGAGCTATCCTCCTTTGTTCATAGCATCCTGAAGCACAATGTTCTCGTCATTGGGGGAGACATAAATGCCCAAACTGGTAAAAATGTAAACCACAAATTCAGCTTACAAAACTCGTTAAACAGAAATGGGGAACATCTAACAGACTTCTAATAGATTAACATGCCTCAATACTAAATTTCAGAAATGAAAGGGAAAACTATGGACCTAAACTTACGCAAATAATACTAAAGCAAAGATAGACTATAATGGAATTATAGCGTATTGAATTGTGAGACATATTCCTCTTTCGAGGGTGTGTCCTCTGATCGTCGAATTGTCACGGCAAAGATACAAATAAGCCTACGAAGGGATGCGGCCCAAGTAACAACCACCATACACTATGATTGGTCCCTACTTAATAACAGGGATATTAGAGATGAATATATGTTAACACTAAGAAACAAATTCGATGCACTACAGGAGATATCAGAAACACCAACTCCAAATGACGAATATGAGAATTTTGTCAATGCCCCGAAACATAATAAGGGACAAAAGGAATTAGCTAACATATACCTAAAAGAACAAAGAGAATACGTACAAAATCAGATCAATAAGATTAGAGACTCGGTTGAAGATAGGCAATCTAGGATAGCATGGCAAATGGTAAACGAAGTGAGCAGAAGGAAGAGCACTAAAAGCTAAACTGAAAGCTACCAGCCAAGAAGAACGAATACATCTATGGAAACGACATTTCGAGAATTTACTCGGAAACCCTCCGAATGTTACGGATGAATCAATCACGAAAATTATTAGTATACAATTAGACATCAAACTAGGACAGTTTATGCAAGAAGAACACGACTCAGTAATAAGAAAAATAAAAAATAGAAAAGCAGCAGGGCTTGATGAAAGACCCCCAGAAGTATGGAAGACCAGGCAATTCGACGACATACTGCTCCGACACTATAATGTCGTATATAACCAAAACACAATAGACAGACGGACAAAAGGATACAACCTTCTCTTCTCTAAGAAGGGCGACCTCGGATTAGCCAAGAACTACCGAGGTATAGCCCTTACATCCATAGCTGCCAAGACGTACAATACTCTACTACGCAACCACATAGAACCCAAAATTGAGAAGATACTAAGAAGAACCGAAATGGTTTTCGGACAAATCGATCCACAAATCATGAATTTTGACTATCCGTCGAATTCTGGGTGTACGTGCAAAAAACCTAAAGGCAACAATATTATTTGTCGACTTCTCCGAGGCCTTTGACTCCATACACAGAGTGAAGATGGAGCAAATACGACTTGCCTACGGCCAACCCAAAGAAACCGTCGCAGCCATAATGATGCTATATAAAAACACTGAAGTAAAATTTTTATCATAAAGGGTTTTCAAACTATTGTCTTCATCTTTATTGTTATTTCCACAACGTTTCGGTCGATATGTCCTCCGGCCTTCTTCAGGTGTTTGCAAAACTCGTGAACCTTCACGGAACTTCGAACTACGTCCTTTATTGAATCCACGGGGGTCACCTGTTCTGATTCCGTTAGCCATAACCGGGTACAAGTGTTAAGTATTCTTGTATTGTTGCTCGCCTGCAGTCAGGATTGAACCTGCAACCTCCCGATGATTGTCTCCTTAGAAGCTTAGGGAACCAACGCCTGTAACCGTTACGCTATGTGTCCCGCTGGATTCAATAAAGGACGTAGTTCGAAGTTGACATACGCCGATGACATAGCGCTTCTGGCAAATACACCCACCCTAGCCGAAACCCCACTACATAGTCTGGAACGAGCAGCTGCATGCATAGGCCTCCATGTTAATGCACACAAGACGGAATATATGTGCTTTAATCAAACAGGCGACATCTCCACACTAAATGGTAGTTCTCTCAAACTAGTGGACAAGTTCACCTACCTAGGAAGCAGTGTCTCATCAACCGAGACAGACATCAACACGCGACTAGCAAAGGTATGGACAGCTACCGATAGCCTATCTGTCATATGGAAGTCAGACCTGACCGGTAAAATAAAACACAATTTTTTCCAAGCAGCAGTCGTATCGATACTGCTATATGGATGCACTACATGGACGCTAACAAAATGTATGGAGAAAAAGCCTGACGACAACAACACAAGATTGTTGTGAGCAATTTTGAACAAGTCCCGGAGGCAGCACCCCACAAATCAGCAGCTGTACGGCCACCTACCACCCATCACGAAAAGTATCCAAGTTAAATGAACCAAACATGCAGGACACTACTGGAGACGTGGGGACGAACTCATAAGCGACATACTTCAGTGGACCCCTTTATCTGGACGAACAAAACAAGACGACCAGCTAGAATCTATATACAACAGCTCTGTGCCAATACAGGATGTAGCCTTGAAGACCTACCGGGAGCGATGGACAATAGAGACGGGTGGCGAGAGAGGGTCAGGAATATCCGTGCTGGCGGTGTGACATAATGATGATGATGATGATGATGATGATGTATAACTCAATCAGAATGTTTTGATCATCATTAATAAATAAATAAATAACAATAAAATAAAACAGACTTTGATGAATCAAACTACTGTGTCATGTCACTCTTATTTTGCCTTAACATAGAATCCATAATTTTGACTAGTTTTATCCTTCATCATTCTAATACTAATTGCTTTTTATTGCAATTCACTTTAGTTGCCATTTTCTGACCGAAAATAATGGTGCATATCTGCCTCTTTCAAGAAATATTGCATGATATTTCAGCAGTACTATGATTTTAAAGACAAAAGTTACTTTCATTTCAAATAAAATACAATCATAATATATTTTTTAAAATTGCAAGAAACATTAAAGTATAATGTTTGCTGCTTTATCAATATTTTTAAAACTTTCTTGAGGAACTCTTCAATGTAATTTATGTTTCATGCTAATTTTTTTACTGAGAAGGTTGAATTCTTCTGGTAGTCAGAAAATGCTTCTTCCATAAATATCTTCTGGGAGAGTGGTTGTTGAAAATTATTTGAATAGTAGAGATAAAAGATAGTAAGTATGCTTGTCTTCCAAACTTGATAAGAAGTGACGGTCCTCAAAAATAGACATCAGTCGTTTGTTTGGCGACGCATCAAATTAACAAAGTTTTCTTTTATGAGGATTAATTCTTTAAAAGAACTGATTTCCATAGAACAATGAGTTTCCCTTGCATTTTTCTCACTTCTGAAGAATCTTATTTGAGATGCTTACTTATGGACGAAGGTGGGTTCAAGAAGGGTTCACATCAATTCAGTCAGAATTCTTTTATTTTTATTGATTTATTTTTTCAGTGTGAAACTTTTTTAAAACCTATCATGTTGAAGGTTACAAAATTAATTCACTCTTCTTCAAACTGTTATATTGTGCCTTTTTTAATCCTTATCTTGCGCAAAATTTTCACTAAACCAAAATTATGTCTTAAAATATTTGAACTATTGTCTTCATACTCACAATGGTTCAGCCAATACGTTTGTCAGCCTTCTTCAGGTGTATTATGTTAAACTCAGTAGCCTACACAGAACTTTGAATTGAACCCTTTATTCAATGCACAAGGGTAGATTGTTCAAACCATTAACCATAACCGGGTAGAAGTTTTAAGTTATCAAAAGTATTCCTGGTTATTTTAACCTATTGTCTGGATTAAACATGCCACCTCCATTTGATTTCGCTTAGAAGTTCATTAACCAAACGCCTGTATCTGTAATGCTACATGTCCAGCTGGACAATTCAGTGTCTTATAAACCTAATGTTTTTATCAACAATACTACTTATTTCTTTTATGTACAAATTTTTACTTAAGCTCATTGTAGTGATACTGGCAAATTGATCTGCCTAATTAGCATAAGTGTAAGAGCGAGCCTATATAAATCTCTCAAGAGGGACAACTGCTTCACGCAGAGGTTTTTTGTGGACTGTCTAGTATTCTTGCCGGACGGTCAATTGCTACATAGCAGACTTGAGGCCGAAAGGCCCCTAGTTTCGGCTGGGCTACCTTTGGGTGGGCTAGCTGCATCCTTGTCACCTTTGTATAGCACTGGACCTTGCTGTCCAGTTTAAGCTATAATCAGGAATACGTGCCTGCACCCAGATTTGGGTCCATGTCCAGCTAGGCTCATCAGGCCCACATGGCACAAAGTGGGCTGATGATCATTATAATCTAGCAGGGCTCAAGCTTTGGCTCATGCCCGACCTTCCCCTCTCCTAAAACCCCCACTATAATCGACCTTCAGGTCATTGACCTTGTGTCAAGTCCTGTCAAGTGGACTGTCTGGCATCCGTGCCGGACGGTCAATGCTCAATGGCAGACTTGAGGCCGAAAGGCCCCTGGCCTCGGCTGAGCCACTTTCGGTGGGCGAGTTGCATAACTGACACCTTTGATACGTTTGTATAGCACTGGACCTTGCTGTCCAGTTTAAGCTATAATTGGCATCCGTACCTGGACTCATATTTGAGTCTATAACCAGCTAGGCTCATCAGGTCCACATTGCATTAAGTGGACCGATGACCAGCGTAGTCCATCGGGCCTCGAGCCTTGGCTCGTGCCCGACCTTCTGCTCCCCTAACCCCAACTATAATCTGATCTTCGGGTTATTTAACCTTGTGTCAAGTCCTGTCTGGTGAGAGGCAGAGACAAATATAAGCTTGATTAGCCACTAGCTTTGTGCAGAGGCTTCTCTGCCTCTTGTCCGTCAACCGTGCCGGATATTCAATGCTTAATGGCAGACTTGAGGCCGAAAGGCCCCCGTTTTCGGCTGGACCAGCTTCAAGTGGGCAAGCTGCACCATTGACACCTTTGACGCCTTTGTATAGCACTGGACTTCGCCGTCCAGTGTAAGCTATAATCAGGTATACCTGCTTGGAATCATGTTTGAGTCCATGTCCAACTAGGTTCATCGGCTCACACTGCACCAAATGAGCCGATGACCAGCCGATGACCAGCACGGCTCGAGTCTCGGGTCCGGTCTGACTTTCCCTTCCCCTAAAACCCACTCCAATCTGACCTCTGGGTCATTTGACCTTGTGTCAAGTCCAGTCTAGTGAAAGGCAGAGACAAATATTAGCTTGATTAGCCACTAACTAATGATAACCTTTCACATCACAACACTCGTAATCTTTATTATCTAGCCTTTTTATTTATTGGTTGACATATATTCATCTCTATACTTGACCCGACTCTCCAAAAATATATCTTCTGAATCAAGCCAGTAACAGAATATAACATGTAACAAGAATTACGTATATTCCATCCTATGCGGCTAATGGTAAAGTACACAAAGGCAAGACATGCTGCCCACTAAATGTAATTCTTGAGGAACATCAAAAAACAGTAGTAGAAGGTAAAATCAAAAAGTCGGAAATGGCCGACCATATATGGAAAGAAAAGGGAAATGATCTACTCTTATGGGATGAAATCAAAATGATAACATTGAAGAATAAGACGTCTTAAAGAACCAACACATATGTTGGGTTACAGTGACCTGTTGAGTTAACCAAGTATAGAGATAAATACGATGTGGTTAACGATTAGAACAATCTAGGGCCCAGTTGGCTGGGGCTACAGAATACACCGACTGCATCTCTGCAAAGTGGTAAGACTCTCCCAACGAGTGTCCTTGATATGACACCAAACAATCTGATGATGAGGATTCAGTAATGCTAGAGCTTTAGGGAATGCGGAGTGCCCCTTCATTGCCATTGCTCCCAGGTTGAGTCTGGTCCAGAGTTGTAGCACCTGATAGGTTCCTATCAATGGGTCACATAAAACTGTTTGACATTTAAACAGTGTACTAATGCTAAACGGAATTGTCTGAAATAGAACTGTTTTATATTTAACTGTGTAGAAACAAATGACTGATGTTTAATTGAATTGTTAGCAATACTTGAAAACATTAAACCGTGAACAAACAAATGATTAATAGTAAATATAATTATTTGTATTAAATAGAAATAAGTGAAAATATTTATGTGAAAAAACTTTTATCAATAAAATGTGTTTAGAAATCATATATTTAGTATATATGTGTAAAAACAATTTGGCATTAAATAACCTACTATGGTTGATATGCCATAAAACCAAACCAAACAAGCACAATCTGCCCAAAAACCCACCACCCGTGGATTAGATAAACAATTTGGTTTAAGGTTCCTTGTAGGCTCCCAAGTTTAGCCAGAAACACCTGAACGATGCATGTTGTAAATATAAAAAACAATATTCTAAATAATAAAAATTAATATTCTAAATAATAAAAAAAGGCTTTTTTAAACGTTTATAAAACAGAAAACACCATAATGTACATTGCATTAGATTTAGTCATTTATAAATAATGGTTGTGTCTTTTTTTTAAATATTAAGGGATTTTCATCTTTAAAATCCTAGTGTGGCCCAAACGTCCAGAATGAATTTATCTGCAGCAAAACATCTGAGTCGAAACGTTCGGTTCGAACTCTCCGAGAATGAAATGTAGATCCACATGGCATACCCACTTCGTGATGATTCAAGGGAGTATAAAAATTATACCTTTTTTATTTTTTTATTTTTTTCCTCTTACTTTATGATTGTTACCAAGAAACACGTAGCCATTCAAACTAAAATGTCAAATTGCTTTCATAACAGCTGGAACGTAACAATTTTGTATTTCATATCGATGAAAAAAATCTAAACATTTTTCGTGTAATTGATTTCATATCGGTTTCTAGTTGGGAATGGTACCATTTTGAATATTTTTTATTCTTAAGGTACTGTTGTGGCTAGAGTACAATAATGAAAGATGTCTTCTGTGGGCCTTATGTATCATTAGCAGTATTTAAAACACTGTTTACCTGGCTGAAATACATCTTATATAAGTTTTCTTATTTATATTATAGGAGACTCAAGTATCTGAAGTGATGATGTCTAAATGTCTTTTTGCACGTCTACATGAGGCAATATCTATTTCGATATTTCTTATTAACCGTTTTTTGGCAAAATACAGGATTGTTCAAGTGCAGCACCCTAAGCAGACTAAGAAGCTCTGTACGACTTTTACTTGTTTCCTAAACTGAAAATTCATCTCGAGTAATTCTAAGGACGTTAAAAAAATACGATGATGCAGTTTCACAACATATCCAAACAGAAATATCAGTAGTGCCTCGATAAACTTTTTGGAATAAGTATGTTGAATTCCAAGGGAAGTATTGTGAAGAAAGCGTTTTATTCATTGTTTATTTCAATAACCTTACAGTTTCAGTCTCGATACTTTTTGAATACAGCGCATACAAATTTAAAAAAATTGTTTTATCATACTTTCTCTTTTTCAGCTTTCTCTCAGTTCAAAGCTAATTCTCAAACCCAAATCAGTACACATTTTTTGAATAGCTGACCCTTACATTGGAATATGCTAAGAACTGGAAGATCACCAAACAGGTAAAATAGAGCAATAGGTGATAACATGGTTGCCAAAAAGGAGTGTCGAGGGTAGAGGCTTCATAATGACCTGAAGAACAGACACAGAAGCCAAAGCACCAACTGCCCATACAGGTTCTTTCGGAGTGCAAGTATAAACAGTAAAAGGAAGAAAAAAAACACTATTTTGGGGTGGGACTGTTCATTGAAAAGACTACAAAGTTATACTCATTGACATAATTGGTAAGTACTTGTTATAGAAATGAGAAGGAAGAGAAAAAACGAATATTTGCTTTATTGTATAAGTTTATCTAGTGAGAAAAAAATTTAACAAATATTTTCCCATTGGTGAGAAACAATTTTCCAAACGAATAATTTTATTGGATTTTGGGGGCAAATAATTTGAAAACCCCCAAATGTACTCAGTGTTCACTAAATCATTTTCAAGCCAACAAAAATACACAAGTACAGAGATGTTTAAAATGACTAATTTATAGTTGTGTGGGGGGGTGCTGGGTGGGTGTATATGCACGCATGTGTGTGTGTTTCGATAAAGTAGAAATGAATGTATTCGGTTATTTGTTATAAAGCTAATGCCGACATGTTAGGAAAATGGTAAAATCGACAAAGATGAAAATACTTATGAATATAATGACAAAAAGATTTCATCATAATTGCCAATCAGAGTTGCACTGATCGGTGTTTGGGCCCAGTCAGAGGGTAAAAAACTTTCATTCAACCAGCAGCCCAAACATTCGGCTACAAAATTCTGGAAAAAATGTCTCGGGTATATTATGCATTGACTTTTGTAATTTGTTGTAGCTAAATTTATATTAAATCTAAAATTGGTTCAACTTTTTATCCCTTTCGTATAGACTGTTTTAACGTATAAAATTTACACAATAATTAAGCAAAGACATGTTCTCACGAAAATAACTTAACGCTCAAAAACCGTCAAAAACTCGGAATCTAATTTTTGGTGTCAGTTTTTGTCATATTAAACCTCAGATTTCGTGCTGACCAAGTTACTTTTCAAAAAATCTTGAAAAAATTCCAACCTACCCTAACTGGCATATCAACAAAGTATATATATATATATATATATATATATATATATATATATATATATATATATATATATATATATATGTGTGTGTGTGTGTGCGTATATATATATATATATATATATATATATAGTTACCAACTATTTTAAAAGAATAAGGAACTTAAGAAGAAGAGAAAGAATAATATAAAATATAAAGTTGTCGTAATTAAAGCTGTACTGGTGAGACGTCAAGTTCATTAAAAAAAAAATGTGTTTATGAACACATTCGTAACTTCAAAATCGATGACGGAAATACATTAGTAAAATGCAATATAGTAGCTAAACATAATTTTGATTTTAAGATTCTAAAATGTTAGTTGATATACATAAACGCAGAAAGCTGGTTGAATCTATCATTATTTCTGATTATAATACTTATAAACAAAGACCATGTTTGTTTGACTAATCTTCTTATTTAATTAAATTATATTGAAATATTCACAAAAACCCTTTTTTGATTTAGTTTTTATTGATAAAAAATTATACTCACTTTCAACTGTTTTGATGTGATTTCTAATAAAAATGTTTTCCAAGCTATATTTTATTGCAGCCAAAAATACGTTATTTTTCTACTACTACTACTACTACTACTACTACAAATAATAATAATAATAATAATAATAATGCAAGAATAGATAAGATGCAACAAAACAGTAAATGTACGCTATGCGGTGACAGAGATGAAACGATCAATCACATAATAAGCGAATGCAGCAAATTGGCACAGAAGGAGTATAAGGCGAGACACGACTGGGTCGGCAAGGTGATCCACTGGGAGATGTGCAGGAAATTTCAATTCGACCATGCAAACAAATAGTATATGCACAACCTAGCACCTATCCAAGAAAATGACTCGCATAAACTCCTATGAGACTTTAACATACAAACGGATCAACTACTTCCAGCCAGAAGACCAGACCTTATAATAATCAACAAAAAAAGAGAATTTGCAAAATTGCCGACTTTGCAGACCACAGAATAAATCTGAAGGAAAGTGAAAAGAAGGATAAGTACTTCGATCTTGCTAGAGAATTGAAAAAGCTGTGGAACATGAAAGTAACGATAGTGCCAATTGTGATTGGTGCGTTAGGCACAATAACTAAAGGATTATTAAAAGGCCTGGAGGATTTGGAAGTTGGCGGACGGGTAGAGACTATCCAAACGACAGCATTGCTAAGAACGGCCAAAATCCTGAGACGAGTCCTGGAGACTTGCTGTCACTCAAACTCCTGTGAAAACCATCAGCTAACACTGATGTGAAAAACTCTAAGGGAGTAAATAATTTTAAAATATTTTTTTAATTAATCAATCTAAATATCCTTAAAACCATCAAAGTCTGAGTCATCTGATCCTAAAAACCTCAAATTAACAATAAAAGTTTATATATTGATTACTGAATTAGGATGCAGGCTTAGCATAACAGTTATGGAAGCAGTGATGCAAGTTCAAATCCTGTACGAAGCCATTTGCGTTTTACTTCGGACTAATACCCTTGAGAAAGGCATGGATCCGTGAAGCTATCGGTAAATAGCTGCGCAGACTGAGTTCTTTAGCCTAGTTTAGACGACCAATATAGGAGAAATAAAACCCTGGCTTCAGACTAGATTTACTTCGCTCAAAAATTGACCTTGTGTCACATCCTGCCAGTGTATACATTGATGACTGAAATATATTTGCCTGATTTAATTTTTTTATAGTCATCATTTATTAAGCTTAGCACAAGGTCAGAAGCATAGGCCCTTTAGTGAGAATCCAACTCCTTAACAATGGTCTTCCCGTTCAATTTTTACATTATTTTGTAAATCAAACATTTCTTTGTGGGGATTCAGATGAGAGTTACATCTAGTGATGGGATTCAGCCAGTTTGCACCAATTCATAAGAACCTGTTATCATATCCACTCCGGCTAATCAACCTAAAATCCCCGGTTTATAGAAAACACTGAGTCAACCGTGACGTCAGACAACAAAACGTCACGAAATAACTTCTGTTATTAACACACGAACTATTTATCGAAAGGAATCAATTCTGCTGGCCTTTCGGAAACAAGTTTATAACCACAGGATAGAATACATCATATTTGAAAGTTCCTCTTCAAAATATAATTAAGTATTTCATTATTACTTATATTTAATAAAGGAACTTCCAGTGTACAGAAGCCCTTTCACTCGGCCCAGCAATGTCGCAGCAGCTGACACTATATATACACAGCAGGCAGCATCCAAAAATCGAGCAGGCTACTGGGCTCACTCAAGCCCGTAGGAGAGGTAGGATCTCTTCCTTTCCCAAGCATGAGGTCTGCATCATCACCAAACCAAACTGTTGAACATGGATTCTGTGTCCTTACCTGCAGCCAAAGCAGATGATGTAGAATTCAACCAATCAGATCCATGGACCAGCACAGAAACCAAACCAATTACCACTGCCCTCTCATTCAAACAGCTCTTCAAAGAGCTAACTTCAGAAAGTCTTTCAAGATCACTATACCTTCATGGCAGATACCACAAGATGTCAATGCAGCTGCCATCACTAACTGCAGACTAGCTCCCGCTTATCCCAGCAGATGTTCCTGCACAACTAAGCAACAGCACCACCTGCAGACCAGTTCTAGCTTAACCCACCAGTCGTTCCTGCAAAACTAAGCAACAGCACCTGCAGAACCAAGTCCATGAGTGACCACACTGCTTGGACTAGCACCAACATTTGAGGCCACATTAACACATACCCAATCAACCAAGGATTGAATAAACCAGGACATTGATCACGCAGTCTCTGCAACCAGCATCTGCAGCAACTTGTCCATGAGCAACCACACTATTTAGACTAGTACCAATACTTCAAGGTCACATCAACGCACACCCAGTTAACCAAGGACTGCATAAACCAGGACATTGATCATCCAGCCTCAGTAAGCAATGCATCCACATCATCAACCATCTCCAGCAACATCTACAACCTGACCATACAGCTACTCCGACAGTCTGCACCAAACACAGAGACTATCCTCAGTTTCTAGACACACTGTCACCACAAACTAAAAGACAGCTGAGTCTTAGGACTTTCAACAGAAACTACACTGACAGGATACAACAACTGCAATACTACACCCATACACCTTTCTTGTACGATTCGCTCAATAAAACTTGATATCTAAACTTATCCACTTGTCTCTGTCATTTATCCAGTCCTCTGTCAATCAACAACACAACTTATATCAGTTTGAGGGATCGACATATTTATATCAGTCCTGTGACACTGTTCTTAGAATTTTATGAATCCAAAGAAATGGTTGTTAAACCAGGACTTCTCACTCTTTTATCTATTTGGACAGTTATTTTTAAGTTGGGAAAATAGCTAAAATTAATAATTTCTAGACTATAGCATGTAGCAAACCTAAAGATCAACCTTTGTGCATATATCGGGTCAGCCAGCATTGTTTGCTGCAAGAGAATGTGATCGTGAGAGATCCAGTTGTTACTGAGAGAACCTGTTCTTAAAATTTTTGAATCCCACTACTGGTTACATCCGGCTTAATCTTACACCATCAAATAAGCCAATTGGTATCAAATCAGCCAATTGCTAGACAACAATATAATAACCGAAGTTTTATATTCATCAATTTAAAATTTAAATGTTTGCCCAGCTGAGCAACTTATATAATAGATGGCTGTTTAAATGCCACCATGAGTCACAGTCAGTTTTCAATACATTTTGATCAGTCGTCTCAAAGGTTCTTCAATCAATTGAAAACTTGTTGAAATAAGTGTATTAAATCCTAAGAGAACTATTTACAAGAAAATTAATGTTTCATTCTTTGTTTATTTCTTTCTTGGTAAATATAGCCTCAGTCTTATTGTTTTTTCAACCCACCTTATATAGAATAAATTACATAGTTTTGAAGGATCTCAAACTTTATAACAAATAACATTTAATACAATTATTTGAATTTACTTAAGTTAACTCTGGCTCACAAATTGCAAACAATAACTGCTGTTTCTAAGTACTGTGACAGGCTTTGAGCCTGATGTTTAATTTTATTTACTGTAATTGTTTGTTTAATTAGATTTGTTAATAAAGTGAAAAATAAACTCATGTAATAAAATGATTGAATATCATACCTGTCGGATGGAAAGTTTCACGGAGGTTGGAGTATCAGGAATAAAAAATTCAATGAACAACTTCACAGCAAAAACAACATGCTGCAAAACAAACAAAAATGATACTTTAGTTTAATCTTTCTTTTATAAAATCCTTTTAGATATTTTTATGCTAATTGTTCATTCATAAAAAATTGCTCAATCATGTTTCATGTTTGTCCAGGATAGAACAACAAAGAAAATTTCCACTATTTCTACCATGATGAACAAAAAAGAATTATATAGGAATGTAATATTTATATTTACTATTAATATAAGAATAAGTTTCATTTGCTTAAGTATTTTTTACTGAATTATTACAGTTAAATCTCCAAAATTACAATTCCACTATTCACTATTGATAGAAACCATCTTAAAAAGTTTTTTTGCGGGGGTTAAGTCTAATAAATATGGCCAATAGATGAATTGTAACTAGTTGGAGGTGTAATTTTGAAATTTAACTCTCCTTTTTTTTCTTTTTTCATAAGATACAAAACACAACAACTCAATTCATTTAGAAATACAGTAATGTTAAATTCCATTGTAATGGTTACATTAAGCATTGTTCAACAATTAATATGATTTGTGCTTCTATAACAATGTAATTTCAGATTATTCAGATGTAAGACCTGATTGCTTTATACATTTTGGAAAAAGCATCATTTTCAACTTTATATTTAATCAATTATTTGTGTGTGTGTGTGTGTGTGTGTGTGTGTGTGTGTGTGTGTGTGTGTGTGTGTGTGTGTGTCTTTCCAGTATTAAAAAAGTAAAAATACTCTTTTTATCTTTTTATTATTTTTTCTGCTATAATGAACAATGTGATATTTTGTGTTTGTTTCTTTGTTCATCTCTGTAACTTCTTTGAGGGTAAGAGTGTAGTATCTGTGCACCTGGCCTAGGATCAAACTGTAATACCTGAATCCAAGAAAGAAATGCTAACCTATATGCAAATAGATAATTGCACCATTTTGATGAAAACCAGGTTAGCTAGGGTTTCTTTATATAATTAACTGCTTAGATCATTCATCTTCTGTTATCTCAATATCATCAACTTGTTTCTTCAGTTAATAAACATTTAATTATTGTTTTGTCACTCTTTATTTTTACTTATCTATAACTTAGTATAGTAACCATAATACAAGTTATTTCTTTTTCCAATTCTCTCTCTCTCTCTCTCTCTCTCTCTCTCTCTCTCTCTCTCTCTCTCTCAACATTCTACTTCATCACTTTCTTTTTTTTCTTTTTTCAGTCTCTTCTTCATCTCACTTCCACTCTTTCCTTCATTCTTTCTCTCTTCTTTCTTCCACTCTCATTCTTTCTTTCTAAACTCCTAAAAAATACCCACTTATCTTGAAATCATATTTTTTAAATCAAAAACTGTTGAAAGCTCTAAATTGGTCAAAAGCACTGACTTATTAGTTTATATTACCTCATAAGCAAAATATCGCATCACACTAACAGTTTATACTATGGAGTCTGACATGTTTATTTCTTAGAGGATCTCCCACTATTCTAGAACTGAATAAAACAAGAAGCAAAAGATGAGAAAACTTTAAGACAAATGGCTGCACCAAAAAGCTGTTGTCTGCATCTTGGATTTTTCCATTTCTTAATGATCCCAAAATAATTCAAATATCTGTGAAAGCTAAAATGATGACAGATATCTTTCAGTTATTAAAAAGTCAATCAATTTTTTAATATTTTTACTGTAAGACTACTCTTTTCTGATAAGGCAAAATTGCTTTACTACAAGTACACTTGTTTCTGATCAGGCAAAATTAATTTCACAAGATTGCTTGTTTCAATAAAGCAAAATTGATTTTACTACAAGTACACTTGTTTTTTATACATTTATTTTCCTTCATGTACACTTGTTTCAATAATGTTTACTTGTTTCAATAAAGCAAAATTATATTTACAACAAGAATACTTGTTTCGAGTAAGATGAAATTTTCTGGTTGTTCAATGGCTGACATGGCTTCTTTAACAATGATATTTTTAGTTAACCAATTATTTTGACTGAAATATCATTTTCATTCTCGATCAATGCTACTCAAAGTGTAACACAAGTGTTGCCAACAATGTCTTCTCATAATGTGTGCTAGAAAAATCTTTGAATATCATTATAGTAATGAAAATAAGTTGTGTACTAGTTCCTAATGGTTCAGGTATGACATGGGTATGCAAACTATATAGGTTGTTAGTATACAGCTCATTTTATGAGATTGTTGGCAACACTTGTATATTATTTTACAATAGATAATATTTTGTAATTGCTATGCTACCCATTCTTGATATATTGGAGAAAAATACCTTTGCTGATCTCTGAGATTTGTAAGTTGATCTAGATTTTGTGCATTTCTTTTGGATGACAAGCTAAATAAAAGTGTGTTCAAAAAGGTATTGAGAATGAAGCTGTATTCACCAAGATAGATATAATGAAGGAAATGTTAATTTTCTTCAAAATTGTCCTTTTGCATTTAACAAATTTATTCTAATGAGTTTTTAATCCAAGCATGTCTGAAACCTCTTCTTATAAAATGTGAGGCTGAACTGTCATATTTCTTTTAATTCACTTGGGATGAATTTTCTATTTAGGAAATTAGAAAAAGTTGCACTAAAGTGAGTATGAAGTGTACTCATTTGCACAATCCTATATTTTGTGAAAAAATATTGAGGCTGGCTTCATTATCTTTTTTCAAATTGTCAGTCTTGTTCTGATTTCCTTGAGACATTAAGCCTGTCTAGATGTCATAACATTATCACTTTATTATATAATTTGCTCAGCTGTTTACACATCTTTATTTGAATTTTAATGTTTAAAAATTTAATGCTTCAGTGTTGATATAATATGTTAACACCTCATATGAGATATTTAATCTGTTTTAAATTTTCTTTATTCCTTTACTGATATTTACTAATCTTAATTCAATACAAAACAAGGCTAAATAAGAGTGAGTAGCAGACCATATTGCACCAATCATCTAAATGGGAATGTCATTGCTTTTTACATTACTTAAGATAGTTTATAAACAAACAGTAAACTATAAAAGTAAAGGAAGTAATGCTTCTTTTCAACAAAAAAGTACAAAATGCTTATAAATTTATGATTACATTATACAATATTTTATCTATAAAGCATAAAGTATATTCAATAAGATTTACAGTGCAGACAATAAGCATACAATAAAACATTAAACAAAATAGGATATTTTTTCTGTCCACACATCAACTGATTTAACAAAAATCTTTCAAGAATAGGTCTTTCTGAATCTAATTTCCTTCTTGATATCTTTTTATTATATATTTATTTATCTAATATCCTTCAGAAATTTTAATCTAATTCTTCCTATGGCCATATTTTATTTGTAGCATACTTCAACTCTTAATGCAATTTGAAAATAAGAATTTTCCAAGAATGTGAATCATTCTACTAGCTGAAGAGAACTTAAATGAGAATGTGAGGCAAAATATAGATGATATGCAAGACAAAATATGAAGGTTATGTAAGGCAAAAGATGAATTAAATGTTAGATAAAAAAATGGAGGAAATATGAGTCAAAAGATGGAGGATATGTGAGACAAAATATAAAGGGAATATGAGGCAAAAGGTGGAGGAAATATTGGACAAAACATGGAGGAAAGGTTCGACAAAAGATGTAGGATATGTGAGACAAAATATGAAGGACATATGAAGCAAAAACTGGAAGAAATGTTAGACAAAGGATGGAGGATATGTGAGGGAAAATATAAATGACATGTAAGTCAAAAGGTGGTAGAAATTTGAGGCACAAGATAGATGACATAAGAAAATTGAAACAGGATACTTAGATCAGATGATGATATACATTGGATGAAAAGAGTCAATTGGAAAAACCCAAAAGAATCTGAAAGAATAGTATATGAAAGGACCAGTCCCATTTGGTTAAAAATATTTTCTTCCTATAAAAACCAGAAAAAAGCCAATGTTTTCAAATAGAATTTTCAGGTCCTTATTTCATTTAAATCAAAAGTAGAAAAAATTTAAAAACTTTTTTAAATTCCTATTTAGATAACTAATTCTTGTCTGGAAATACAAGTCTGTTATTTGTTTTGAAATCCTCATGTTTCAAATTAATCAAAGACTTCTGCAAAAAAACAGAATACTTCTTTCATCTATAACAATGACCTAATCATACAAAATCCTCAGCAAATTTTTCTGGGTGAACTTTTGTTTATATCAGTTTAGAGTTAATGTTGGTGACCAATGACAATCAAAAAATGAAGATAAGGAAGTTGGAGGAAAATTAAGTTCTGAGTGAGCCAGCAGCCTGTTACCTTGGCAAACAAAACTAATTTCATTTACAACTCACAAGAAAATAGACTAATTATAGAATGATGGTTGTTAACTTTTTTTGGTAATTTGCCCAGACAGCCTTGAATGTTGGTATAAATTACACAAAATTTACATTATGTATCACCATTTTACTAAGTTTATCTGTTGTAAATTTAGTGGTTTTTATTTCTTGTTCTCAGGATAGAATGAACAAAAGCTACACTTTCTAGACTATGGATGTACATGGGCATTAAAATGATAACATATATCAGAAAAAGATATAAAAAAAAAAGAAATTGATATACTCTTATCTATCAATGCACAATGAATTTCTTTATTCAGGTGAATCAAAAGTATTTTTGTTTTTTACAGTTTTTACTCCAAAACTTATTTCAGGTACACAGCAAAAAAACTATTCATTACTGCACTATATTATTAATATTATCATATATAGCAAACTATCCACAGGACAGTGGCTAATAGGTTATTTAGTACTGTGCATCAAAAACATCTGCAAATGCAAACTAATAGGTATCAGCCGGGAACTGATTGCAGATGACTAAACTGGCGGCTGGCTCACTATTTGAAAATGAGTCCAGTAGAACAAGAAAAAAGTGAAACCAACAGCTAGAGGAAAAAAAGACAGTAAACTCAGGCCCTGGATTCACACTCTAACTGCAATACCATCAGACTGTAATGCAATGATCAGATCTCTGAACTCCTCTCAATAAGACTGATTTTGAACAATCAAGGTACTACCATTATCTTATGATAAGCAAAAATTAATATCATTATAATAAGTATATTTCAAATATTTGCAGTATCCATGGAAATTCCACCTTTTATGAATTTTCTTTCTCTTATTTTGATACATAAATTTACAAATATTGTTTCCTTTATTAAAAATTTGTATGACAATAAAAAATAGGTTATTAAGAAATTAGGATTTTAATTAACATATATATTTGATAAAAATACAATGAATATTAAATATGCCTTACGTTTTTTAATACACTACAAAAAATCCTTTTTTGTAAACAACCAATTTAAGTAGAATAATAAACATTATTAAAAAACTTTGCTCCCTTTCTAATTGCTATGTTGTATGCTCATTTTCTTTCCTCACAATCAAAATGGAATGGTCTATTATTTATCTGAGGGATAACTGGGCATAAGATTGAAATCATAATTAGTGAGACCCTAAAACAAACATACAACTAAATTATTTTTCACATCTTATCAGATTTATAACAATTTATCAAATTCATAACAATTGGTATCCCAAAAAACATTCATAGGAATATGTTGAAATTCCATTTAATCCATTTAGTAATATGTTCACATTGACAGTCAAGTAGAAAATACCTACCCTACTTGGTAAATTTTATTTGTTTTAACCTTTTACAAATGTTTTAGTGTTATATTTTTTAGATTCAATGAATTAAAAAATTAAGATTTAGCCTCTATAAAAATATATGCAGTGAATGTGAAAAAAATTGAATAATTTTAACTTGTTAAACAATCTGCTCTTATTTAGTTTTAATTATATAAACAAACACTTATGATACCAAGATTGAATCAATGTATATAAATGTATAAATGTCTATAACTATATAAATAAGTATCCTGGGTATGACACTTAACTGATGATGAGGCACCAGTGCTGTAGATTTGTGTAATACTCCTTCATTACCATTACTCTAAGTTCCACTCTGACCCAGAGTGGTAGTACTGGTTAGAGTCCTGTTTCAAACAGATCTGTTTGAAACTATTCATGTTCTATATGACCATGTACAAAAAACTTTTAAGAAACTACACAAAAAAATGTAAATATGAACATGATTCCCTAACCTCTTGGAATAAAATAACCTCAGATTGGTTGACATGCCATTAAAATCAATCAATCAATCATGTATGAATAATTCTATGTATATATTATGGATGGAACCTATACTCTAATATATGCAGTGAATGTCTAGAAATTGAATAATTATTCCTTGTAATTATTCCTTGTAATTTTCTAGGAAGAAATTAGATTCAAATAGTCAAGGCCTTTTTCTATCATTATATAGATGCACTTCCTAATATCTATTCAATTAAAGATATCTGTTTAAATATGACATTCTAAATGATAAATATCTTTTTGTGCCTTTTTAAGTTTCATATTAACACAATTACTGCAGTTTCAAATAAGAGAAAACCAAATACTCGATCCTGTGATTTGCTAACAGACTCATTCTTCTGTATCTTTCATAATTCAACTCTACAACAATACTGATTAAATACAATTCAGTTTCAAGAAAAGAAAAAACTTGTTCTGTGAGTGATTCATCAAACAAAATCAATCAAAGAAAAAACTTTACATTGAGTCAACTTCTATTTTCCCAATTATTTTCATATGGAGTTACTTTGTCTCTTTGTTTTATAAAACAGTTAATTTAATATGGTTCTATGAGAATAAGCTTCAAACATTGTATTATATGTTCTGTAATGATAGATCCCAAGAAGACAAAATGCAAAATGGGATTGTCTTTATCAAAGGTAAATATTTATTTTGCCTTTATAGTTTTATCAGAAATACCTTTAAAAAAGGACTGCATATTAAGCTATTCTAATCTCAGGTCGAGTCATACCAAAGCCTCAAAAAATGGTATTTTATGCCTCCTTGCTTAAAACTCGACATTATAAGGTTTGGATCAAGGATAAATGGAACAATCCAGAGAAAGGAGTAGAGCTATTAAAAAGGGAGCCTTTGGATTACCCTCAACTATGGTCAGCCAACTAACTTATATATATATATATATATATATATATATATATATGTGTGTGTGTGTGTGTGTGTGTATATATATATATATATATATATATATATATATATATATATATATAATTGGAAAAAACTGAACAAACCATTATTTGGGTATTATGAATTTATTTCAGTTAGCCACTTCTATTTGAGAAACCAACCTTTTCTGATAGCCATCACACCATGGAGAGAAAAAAATTATAGAATATTTTTTCAACAGATTCTTACTTATTTTGCAACAAGGTTAGAGACAAAAGACCCCTACCCCATTAATATTGATAAAATTTTCTCTAGCTCCTACCAAACCCGTACATTTCAATCCCTTGGCTCTCAGATACCTTGTATATGAATTCACAATTTTTTCAAAAAGAATGAGGAGAAAATATAATCAAATTTTGCCCCAGAGTACAGAAATGTTTGTTTAAAGCTATCAAATCATTCCATCATCCCATCTTTCCATTAAAAGAAAGGCTGTGAATGGTCACTTTATTAAACCTTCTATTAGTAGTATTTTATATGATCTACCTACGATATCTAGTAAAAAATTGCTCAGTTTAAAATATGGGGCTCACAGTATATAGTAAAATGATGTCCAGCCCAAAATATCAAACTGACATATTTATTCAAACAGTTAATACTTTTAACATACAGAAAAGGTAATTAAAGAATACACTGTACTGAAACAGGATGTTTTATAATTCTATAAATATAGTTTCACCAAAGTGAGTTAACACAAAAAAGGGTAGGAGAGAAATAATACAATATATAGCATGTGATGCAATGTTTAGATTGCAATGAATTTCTTAGAATGAATAAGACAGAGTTATATAAAGCAGAATTAAGTGTTTTATAAACTTTTATAATTTTACTGCTATCTAAATACATTAAATATATTGTATCATATTAAATGTTTTATGTATATTTAAAGGAATAAATGAAAAGATTAACTAATATGAAGCATTTTTGACTGACTAATTTTTTTTCTAGCTTTCTTTACATTTTCTACACGACATGCATCATCAGCAATTTTCTGCTATGAGTCACCAAAAATTCCCGTTTGATTATCAATATCAACTTAATAGAAAATCCACAAATAATCAAAATAAATAAAAATTAAACTCATAACAGTCAAGGATTTGAAAACGTTTCTTGTGACTGGATAAATTGCAGAAATCTACTTAAATAATAATAATACTTAAATCTACTTTAATATAAAACACAATGTGATTGTAAAGATCTTACAACCTGGTCTCACAAAAGAGTAATGAGAAGATTTGTTGCTATGGTAACAGGAGGCATTACTGGATGCCACTCGAACATAACAACTGATTTTCTCATTACTCAGTGATAGACCAGACTGCTTACCATAAAGTTCAAAATTGACAGTATTTTTATTTGTTTTTTATTAAACTAAATATAGCACAAAAAAGAAAAAATTTAGCTTAAATGGTAAAATAAAAATTATTTTTTATTCATCTGTTGATTTTTTTTCTAATTTTGAATTTATTTTTGAGTTGTTATTAAATTTTGTATTCTTTAAACTAATAACTATTTTCATCTATATATTTTATATCTTATAGTTTTTTAAATAACAGAGAGGCTTATATGGGTACAGATATCAAACTCTAATCCCACACACAATACACAGATACAATACTCTGATACTAATAATAACATAATTTTTTTCTTGTTCTAGAATTATGCTAGTAAATACATTTACCCAACCCCTCAACCATGGACAGGATTTGACACAAGGTCAGTTCTTAAGCTAATTTTAACAAGTTTAAATTCAAAGTTTTCCTTTTCCTTGACCGGTTGTCATACCAAGGTTAAATAGCCCAGTTTGCCCAACATTTTACTGGAAAGAGAATCGTTGGATGTATAGCTTTTGTAAGGGTATTTGTGCTATGTGAAATGCAAACAAACCTTGTCCAGGATTTGAACTCTGGTTACCATATCCACTTCCAATGATGATAAATGTTACATTACCAGCACATATATAAGTTATATAAGTTACGATTACAGAGACATTGAGTTAATTACACTTGATGATAGTCAATTTCTTTCCTATATGGTCATCCGACCAATGATCACAGAGACCAATTGGATAGAGAAACTGACCGTCACCAAACCCTGTTGAGTCTATGTTTATACTATCCTGACTTAGATATATATGGTCTATCACTGATACTGAGCACTCTTTGTTCAGGAATATAGCAAGCTATATATATATATATATATATATATATATATATATAATCACTACTAATAATGTTCTATAGAAATATCATATTTATGTATTTCATGAAGTTCATAGATAAGAAATACAGATTTATTTGGAAAGATAAGTGGAAACAATTATGATAATTTTTTAATCCATTGTGAACATAAAAAACAAAAAAATAATCAATAAAAATTAGGTTGTCATTTAACAAGCTTAACTGAGACTCCTAGTAAGAATCCATCTCACTAATATTCATCTGATAGCATAGCTCATTATTCATTACACTATTCAAAGTATTAAGTAATAAAAATTAGGTTATTGAAAACTTATCACGATTATAATTCTTGCAACTTAAAGCAAAAGTCATTCTTTTTCTTACCTCAAAACCAATGACAATCCAAAGGCGTTTAACCAAGGTAAATTTTTCTGACCACCGTGATGTGAATGCAATGAGGAATGCATTGCTTATTACACCAGCAACATTCAAGAACTGCAAAATGGATTGCCACATTCCTTAAATTAGAAAAAATGTTGACCATTAATTTAAAATCAAAGATCCAACAGAGAGGTGGAGAAAAATAAATATATTCATATTTATCAAATCAGTTTATAAATACTCATTTAAAGGCCTACTTCTGCAGCCATTAAGTTCAATGTAAGTCACATCTTATTTTTAGAATTTATGTTATGATTAACTTCAAATGAATATATAAGGGGAAGTACTCTATAATAAGAATGAATCATTATCTCCCTTGAGAAAGTTTATTGATCAATGTGATGTTAAACGCTGATCACACTAATATTAAGATACAAACTGGAATTAAAATAGATTCATTAGTATCAGACTAATTTAGTTATTTATGAGTTATAAATAAAAAAATGACTGTAACAATGTTTATCAAGACATAAATCAATGTAACATTAATTTTATTCAAAATATTCCCCTCAGCATTCAACACACTCACTTCAACAAGTTTTCCATTGGTCCATCCACCTCTTAAATTTTTCTTTCACTATGGTGTGAAGATTTGTCTTCATATTTCTTTTAAGGACGTTACATTCTGACTAATACTGACTCATTTAAACAGCAATCTAGATATTATAACCACTTTATTATATAAATTGCTCATCTGCGCACATGTCATCATTGAAATTTTAATGCTAAAATCTATAAAAATTTAAAACTAATTTCAATATATTTTTGTCACACTTCATATAATAATGATTCAAACAATTCTTCAAAATAACATTACATATTAATTGATAGTCCTTGAGATGTGAAAGGACAACATAATACTTGTGTTTAGTCCAGGTGAATAATCCAGACAAAAAATGTTTAAATGAATTAATCTCTTTAGTATCCCAATATCTATTTTACAATCTTTAATGTCAATGTAACACTTATGAAATTTATCAATTTATACATTTCTGTTTTTTGTCTGTATTCTTAGTCTTAATTAAGCAATAATACAATGCAATTATTTACATTTTCAGATTGAAGATTTACCAATAAACCTCATTAGCAATATTTGATTAAAAGCAAATAATCATTTTAGCAAGACAATTTTTTCTCTCGGAGTATTGTCTTGCTACAACATGACTTTCCCTGTTTATTGTTTATTTTTAGAGACTCCCTCTTTCCATATGAAGAAGAAAGATTTTTATGCTAAAATCTTCCCCAAGTTGATTAAGTAATTTCAAATTTGTTACTTCTATATCTATTTGGGCCTAAAGGATACACAAGGAAACTCTTCCTAATTATTAATATAGATTTATTTATATTTCGCATTGATTTATTTCTTATATGTATCTATTGTAATTAGTTTCTTTCAAAATTTCAACTAAATTGGTCAAAGCAAGAGGAATATTCATATTATATAACAGAAAAATAATCTGTATCAACATGATAAATCACCTTATCAGCTGGATTTAGAACACACTGACTGTATCCACAAAAAAAAGAAGTTCTTGGTATGACCTTAAACTGCATCTCTATTTCTGGAGCTCTGGATAGTGTAGAGTATGCCTTCATAACCATTACTCCCAGGTCAACACTGACCTGAAGTGATGATACCTGTTAGGATCCCATTCATGGGTCATAAATATCTGTTTCAAAATTATTCATATATAATAGGAATACATTTCCCTTACCTCTTGGTGTAAAATAACCCTAGATGGGTAGACATGCCATTAAAATCAATCAATCAATCAACATGATAAAATGTCCTTCAATTATGACACTAACAGATGTTAATAACAATAAGGGTTTTACCTGTTAAATGAAAAAATACTTCAATATTCTTATTTTTTATTAGGACTATGCTTTCTTTTTTTCTATGCCATTTGGTTGATCAATGCAAAAGGAAGTCAGAACTCAATGGATCTCAAATGTATGTGATATTATTTTGTTCATTATAAACACTGTTTGAATATTGGTATTTAGAAATTATTATTGTCACTAAATACAACCACAATTTATTGTGACAGTTCCTTGACTCATTAAAATGCAATACAGTTCTGAATTTTTTATACAGGATAGTGATACCCAGAATAAACAAATGAAAATACTCAGTTGAGTCAAAAGTTTTGCAATATTTTGGTACATGCTAGTTGTCATTCATATATCATGTGACTGAAATTGTTTAAGCCACGAATGTACCCTTTGTGGTAGGTAGTATTGTGATAGTTGGTGCACTGACATGTTGCGCATTGTTCACTCAGTGGGTGATTTGAAAGCTGTACAGATAAACATGCAATGTAGTCTAATTCAGGAACTTATGCTTTACAAGTTCAAACTGGGGCATAAGACCATGGAAACAACCAAAAACATTTGTTATACAAAAGGTGAAGGCACAGTTGATCACAATTCAATAACCAAATGGTCCAATAAATTTTGTATGGGTGGCAAGAACCTCTACGATCATGCAAGATCAGATAGGCCTCCAGGACATAAAGGCAAAGGTACTCCAGGACATAAAGGCAATTCTGCTGAATAGCACTTGGAGAGTATCAGGTGAGCTTGACATCTCACACTCCATCTAGAGCTGCAAAATTGTGCTTCACATTACCAAAATATAGCAAAATTTTGACTCACCCTAATAATTTGGTACAGACATATAGTAGCTACATGTATAGTTTTTAAGGGAATAAAATCAATGTTCTAATAATTACAAAATGACTCATTCCTTTTATAAATGATAGCATTCAGAAAAAGAATCTTAAATAATTACAAGTCATCTCAAATTTAACTATACTATCTATATACACGGTCAAGATGTGACATGATGTCAATTTGTAATCAAAGTAAAACTGGTTTTGCATTTTCCTTGACTGATTGCCTAACCAAGGCTAAAAAACCCTGTCTACCCAAGCTGGTGGTAGAAGAGATGGTTTCATGCCTTTCCTAAGAGCATTATCACAAAGTGAAATGCAAATAGCATCAGCTTAGCAATTATATTTCTTATGACAATAACCATTATAGCAAGCATACTTCATGTCTCCAGGAAGTGAGCTTGGCACAATGGTTGTCATTGAAGGAAATGGAGTCAGTGACCTGAGTTCAAATCTTAGATGAGGCCATTTTCATCTCACTTAATGGGTAGACTGGGTTCTTTAGCCTTGATAAAGCAACCAGTCAAGAAGGAAAACTCTTAATTCAAACTAGCTGTACTTCATTTAAAAATTGACCATGCAGGTCACATCCTGCCTTTGAAAGAGGGGTTGGGTAAATACATACTTTACCCTTCCAAAATATTCAATAAAATTTTTTTTAAATAAATAAAAGTTCATTTTTTTCTTGGTTAAGCTAAGAACTTTTCAACACCTTCTTCTTCATTTTGTATTTTGAATCACATCTGATGAAAAACTACATTTGTGTCCACCTAGGAATGCGATATTTAGAAAATAAGATCCTTAAATCAGTCTTCATTTACCAATGTCTTGAGATATGAAAGCCATAGGTCGTCTGTAGGTCCAGAGCAGACGGTTGGCATCGACCCTTATGTCACACATATTGGTCACCAAGGCAATCAGTGGTGCCAGAGGAAAAGACGCTGCAAACATCTGCAATGAAAAAAAAAAAATACAGAAATATAACATTATTTGATTGCTGTCATATCAGCAGGAATTTCTTTTTAATTGTCAAAATTGACATATTTTAGCTTATTAATTCTAACAATGAAGAAGGAAGGAAGGAAGGAAGGAAAATAAACAACAGTTTTTGGATTTTTTTTATCTAAAAATAACAAAAAATACAACTCAAACAGTTTATCGAGAAGGTCATATGAATGAGTCAAAGTAAGTCAAAAGTTTGAGGGTTATTCTATAAATAAGAGTAATTTTACCAAAAGACTTGAAAATTGGAAGCACTGTGTACAGTTGCACTTTTTTCAAGGAAATCAATAATGATGGGTCCATTCATGTCCTTGAAGACTGTCAAGAGTAACTTTCATTACTGACCACTGCACCAGGAACATATACTAAACCAGAGAATGTGTTTCCACTCTATGAACTCTTTTTGACTCAGGTTCAATGGAGCAAACCCATATTTAGCCTATTTGTAAATTTTTTTTGACTAAAACATGCCTCTCTATGCATATCATACAGTCCTCTGTAAATTTCCGAGTTTACACTTCTCAGCCACAAAAAATTTGATGACAGACCTCTGGTCAAGTCTGGAGCACTCTGTTTAATTTGTCACCATTTTGGATAACCTCAAAAAATAATTTGGGGAGATTAGAATGATGCCTCCTTGGACATCTCCACTTTTTACTATCTTTTCATATCAATCTTAAAAAAGAAAATAAATCTTTGCACAGAATATATACATTATAGCTGTTTTCAATATGATTTGGTGATTTGTTCAAAAATATATTGCTCTATAAGCAAAAAAAAACAATTTTTTAAATTGACTTAGTCTTTGAAATTTACTTTGATTGTAAATTTTCAGTTGAGGAGAAATATAAAAACATTGTCAACCATAAATAGAAATTCCATTAATTATTTTGATAGTTTCAATTAGACCCCTTCTTATCCTTCTTTCTAATAAAGTCGTTAATCCTAATTCTTCCAATCTCTCCCTTATGGAGAAAAAATTTCTGAAAAGAAAGTTTTTTTGTTGTTTTTTTTTAAATTTTCCTTATTTATTGGTCCGCATATTTTTCAATGTTTCATGCTGGAGATTTCTTACTCCATAGTTAAACAAGTTGAGGTTTATTGCAATCAAATGAAGATATTACTTGAGTATAATCAATTTCGGAGTGGTAAAACCAAAAGCTGAAATCTCTAAGACAGTCTGAAGTGTTTAACCTCATTTTAGCAACCCCTGTAGTAACACTAATGCCAAATTGTATAGCACTTTGCCCTTCTCTCAGACAACATTGATAACATGAAGAAAGGAGATATGCTGCATGGGAAACAGCCAGTTTTCTAGGCTAGTGTTTTGATCCAATAATCTTGAAAGACTAACAAATGCCCTAATATGGTATAAATATAAGCAGTGTTTGTTTGCTTACTATTTCAAAGTGTTTACTGTTCATCTGTTACTCTATCATTTTAAATATATATATAAAAATGTCATCATCAACTTTGACTCTGAATCACTTTGTCAGTGCACAGTTTACTTAGTCCACAATTTATTTGCAGTATTTGAGCATATTTCAAGTAATATTTTAGTAATTAAGTTATTGTTTATTTCATGTAAATAAATGATAAACTTTGCTCCCTTTATTCATTACTCAGTCTGTAGTACAAACAAAAGTATTCCTAATTTCTTTTACTCATTTCTATCTCTCTCTCCATCTATTTCTTTCTTTCTTTTTCTATCTTCTTTCTGCTTTCCTCCTTTTCTTTCTTCTTTTCATTCTCCTTTATCCTATTGAAGCAGACAATGAGCATCTGGTGTTATATTATAACTTACTCTCTCACTCTTCTCTTTTTTTCTTTCTTTCTTGCTTATCATATTTGCTTTCTTTTTCTTTCTGGGGAGAGTCCTTGTACTGCAGTCAGGGCTCAAAGTCAGCTAGTTCAAACTCCAGTCTCTCTATCACATTCTCTTTCAGACAAATAACCTTGGAAAAGGTATGAACTCCCTTATCCTTCATGCTGTGGGTTAAATTACATCACAGCTCTTCTTCTACAAGGATGGCTTTGGCATTAAATAACCCACAAAGGTTGATATATTATTAAATAAAAAGAACAAACCTTTTTCGGTCTGATATGTAAGATGTTCTTTTTCTTCCTTTCTTTCCTTACATGCAAAATGGAACAGTTCATTATTTATTTGAGGTAATGATGTAACGTTCAAAAACATACATTCATGTTTTATTCTGTTAATAATATTGGGAAATTTTTATGTATTTTTATTCTTAGATGTTGCATTGTCAACCATTCAAACATCTATTCCCGTTTTATTCTTATATTATAGTTTTATTAGTAAAAACTTTTACTAGCATGGTTTTTGATTGTTTTTTTTTTAATCTAGTTTTTTTGACACTTGAAACAAATTCTCATTCACTCCATTATATTGCTGACTTATTTTGCACCAATCTCATTGACACTGCCACCACCACCTTCACCTTAGGATTTACCTTTGACATGGATTAAATTAAAACAAAATGAATTGCCATTTTTGCATTGAATTAGTGTGATGGGTATATCCTTCTAAAACTCCACATCACTTATTTTGAATGTTTGAATTTTTCTATTACTTTTATTTTTTGTTTTTTCATAGGGTATCCATGCAAAAATGAATAAATATAATTTTTGTGTTATTATGGCCCATGTTTTCAAACTGTGCTGCTAAATCTACATATAATGAGCTGGGAGCTGGGGTTGGTTTCAAAATGAAACATGCATTGTTGGTTTCAAAAATTCACTTTTGATGATTTGGATCTTTAAGATAAATCTGGTCATAAATCGTCTCTCAACAATGAAAAATTGAAGAATCATCCAATGAAGGATCACTTAATGAAAGATCATCCAAAAACAAATACTCAGATGGATCATTAGCAACATTGTGTCATTTTTTTTTTTTTTTGCTTACTTTCAATAATAAAAATGTTTTTGAGCTGAATTATTACTTTTTAAAATTTGCATTTCAAAATAGTCATTTTTTTCCCAACTTGATATAAATAACTTCTAGCTCAAGTTAAAAAAAATCACTTTCCAGGGCAAAGGCAGCACAAAACTCCAGTGTAATGTCACAAACTAATCACCGACACCTAAGCTTGAGCTAAAAATAACCTATTAGATTATTTATTATAAACATACAAGACTTTTATTTATTTATTTAGATCTCCCTACATAATTTATCACCAATGTTATAGGGTTGTCTTCATAAATCTTGTTGAAGATATTTGCACCATTTGGAAGTGCTAAACTTTGAGAGGGTCAACCCTGGACTAATAAAAATAACATTTCACTTTTGCATGATGACAGCCAAATGTTTGTGAAGATCAGATGCAGAATCAGGGACAGTTCTGGGCCAACCAATTAAACTAGCAAAAGCAATTAGAAGAAAATACACAGAGAGTTTGAGATAGCACACATGTGTTTCCTGTTCTAGATGGACAGGGGCCAGATTTGCACACACATTGCAATCAGAGAATAACCAAGTATAGGGATGAAATAATTTTAATCTGTAAATGTGCCTGGCTTAAAAGTCAATACCAATAACACTACATATACAATTAAATAAGCAAAAGATATTTTTAAATTCTGGAAAAACTGACAACCTGGTAAAATCACTTAAAAGATATAAAATATTTTAAAAGCCAGTATAAAAAGAGAAGTCACAAAAAGGAATTACTAACACTGCAAAAGAAAAATGTTTCTAAAAAATATACAATTTTTAAAAGTATAATCTATATGATGCATGTTGTCAAAAAAATGATGAATATATTGAAGTAATTTTGCAATTACATCATATTTGTTAAATATGAGATTTAATACTGTTATGTATTTTCTTGATGTTTAATGCTTTCTGAAACTAAACACCAAATTAAATAAAGATAACAATTGATTCTCTGCTTTGTCTTCTTGCTATAAATAATAACAATTATAATAAAAAAAATCTAATTTATATGGTTTGCTTTGCTTTATTTAATGACATATCCATACCTTATGCATTATTTAATGCTAAATTTTTAATTCATTTATAAATATTTGATCACTGTCATAATTATTTATATTTGCAATGATCCATTGCAATTACTTTTTTAACCTCACATTTTTATTTATCATGATAATCATTTGTTTGCTTATGTTTATATGATATCAAATATTCTTATCTCATACTAATAATTTACACAGAATTATACAGCTTCAAACAACTATTCCCACTCAATAATAACAATCATTTATTTACACACAATTACATGATTTTAAGCATTCCTATCTTTTGTTAACGATTTTCAAACAAATCTATTTAACCCATAGATGAAATGCTCACAGGTTACAATTATATGGTTGGGGGAAGGAGTCTTCTACAAAGGATGCAATTGTCATATTCTAAGCCAAAAGGTCAAACGAAATGAATATACAGTAAACGATGAAATTATTCTTACACCCATGAATATTGAATATTTTGACCCATTTCTTAGAATTTAAAACTCATATCATGCAAGAATTTTTATGTCATTAAGTACAAAAAAAGGAATATAAAACTCAATTTTGAGAAGGATGGTTAAATTTATTAAATATGACAAGAAAAATAAACAAAACAAGAAAAGAAAATTATTTGTTCAGTATGAAAAATTGAGCAATTTTCACAATATTAATATAATAGTCAATAGCATTGCCTCTCATTTTTATTACTTGCTGCAATCATTTTACTAAGTTTTTGATGAGATTTTCACAAGTTTTTTCAGGGATTTTTTTCCATTCTTTAATTGTTAATTCCTGAAGGTTTTTTGGTGACCAATGGTTTATTAAAAATTTCAATTCTTGCCATAGATTTTCAATATGATTCCAGTCAGGATTCTTTAAAAGCCATGGTAGAACTGTGATCTTCTTTTTCTGAAGCCTCTCAGTCACTGATTTAGACATATGTTTGGGATCATTATCTAGCTGGAAAGTAAATCGCTGACCAAGATCAAAATTTTGCACCAATAGTTGTAGATTTTCATCCAGAATCTTCAGATTTCATTATTCCTCTTATTTCCTCTTATTGCAGTTAATTGTCTGATCTCCCTTGCGCTAAGACAACTCCAAAATATCATCAAGCCACCACCATGTTTTAATGATTGCACTGTATTCTTTGGGAGGAAAACCTCACCTTTCTTGCACCAAATTTTTACTTCATCATTATGTCCAAAAAGCTCAATTTTTGTTTCATCACTCCATAGTACTTGTTCCCAATACCAATTTCCTTTGATCATGAACATTTTGGTAAAATTAAACTGAGCAACAATGTGACAGGGTTTGTGAAGGTGTAATATAATGGCGGAGGGATTTCATTTTATATATCTTGCCTTTTGGTTTAGTTAGGATGAGAACCTTTCGCTTAGTGCATGGGTTAGTTAGGTACAACATTAACGCAGGTGTTCACGTGCACGCAGAGAGGATGTGTCATTCAGAGATGTCAAAATAAAAATCCCAGGTAGGAATTGAGACCAGGGGATGTGAGTGACGTCATGCACGGGAAGCATGGGCTGAGGATTTTGGGGATTTGAGAAAAGCAGTTTGTTGAGTTCCTGCCTCCGAACGAAAAAGTTGAGATTCAGACCTGGGCAAGGCCAGACAACTTTATGCGCTACGGGCACTGCGCGTTGGTTAGGTTGAGAGCTGATAATGTAAAAGCAGTCAGCATAGAAAGATTGTGTCTCTTTCTCCTCATGTCGAAAAACCTTTAAACTCAAAAAGGTGAATAAAAGTTTCCTACCTGAACCAATTTCGTGTTTTCGGATTCCTATATATGTTTATGATTTCACATATCCATATATCTAGCTATGTAACAAAGGGGGGTTCCTTATGGTCAGTTTCCATACAACCTATAGCTATTTAAACAACATTATATTGTACAGGTACTTACACTGATAGCCATCATATCCAAACTTTTGGTGGTGTCTTTCAAATCAACTCTTAGATTTATATTAACCTTGCAACAGTTTTGTTCCACACACAGGCAAATTTTCTGTTTAAACTGTTTAAACCTTTTATAATGGATTGTACAGTAGATCTAGGGATAGCTAACCAGTTTGAAATTGTGCTGTAACTATTTCCCAACTTGTGGAAGTTAATAATGCTTTGACTCAAGTCAACAATAAGCTACTTTGTCTGCCCCATTTTGTTGTTAGCATAAAAATAACAATGGTGACACTCTATGCACCACATGATGTTCTTAGCTGGAATTATCACAAATATTCTATGGAATGAATAATCTAGAAGGCTTCACCAAGAAAATAATCTGGGAAATTACTGATACTCACAAAAATCAATCAATTGAAAATATTTTCTACAGTACAAATAATTTTGCCTTTTCCGATTTGGCATAATTTACCAGTCAAATTTGTTGTATTTAACCTATTATTCTGAAAATTGAGTTTTATTTACCTTTTTTTTTTTTTTTTGTGCTTATTAACATATAAAAAACCTGCCATCATATGGTCTTTAGATTCTGAGAAATGGATAAAAATATACAAAATCGATGGGTGTACAAATAATTTCATCATTGACTATATATATATATATATATATATATATATATATATATATATATATATATATATATATATATATATATATATATATATAAACTTGAGAACAATTGTATTATTTTATTGTCATTTCAGGATTGCTTACTAAAGCATGAAACTATTAATTACAATTATTTGTAACTAAAAAATACCTGTTTTTACAAGTAATAGTTATAGTAGCTCAATATTTTTAATATTGAGCAATTTTAGTTTGTTGTCAATATATTTGTTCCTGTTTATAACAATTACAATTCACCAATTTTTATATATATGCATGAGTGAGTGTGTATGAGGTGTCTTCAAAATGCATCAAGACTGAATTTTTAAGCATTTTAATTCTAAAATTTAAATAAAGATGTATACATTGCTAAATAACTTGTATAAGAAAGTGATTATGTCCAAATTTCTTGACTGCTGTCAGTGACAATTCTACATACTTTTTGATTAGCCATCTCAATAATTTTAATCAAATGATTTTGGTGAAACACAATATTGTGCAAGTGTATCACTCTCCATACTCACCAGACCTCATTCTATGCAACTTTTTTTTTTTTCCTAATCAGAAAATTCATCTCAAGATTTGATGATGTGAAGGAAATTAAAAGAAATAAGTAGCACAACTTCATATTAAATCAAAAGAGAAAGAGTTTCAGAGATACTTCAACCAATGGAAAATTCACTGGAATCCATGTGGTGAATGCCAAGGGGACTATTTTCAAGAAATTTAGTATTTTATTCTTCGTTCATTTCTGTCTTAGTAAATAGAACATCACTCTTGAAAAATTTTAAACACGCCATATGCATATATGTAAAACGTATCTTACATTAAAACTTAATTTATCCAAAGATACAGCTTCAGTCTTAATATCTTTTAAACACACACCTTATATATATATATATATATATATATAACTTATCCTACTTTAAAACTTTATTTTTATAAAAATCCAATCACAATTTAAGAGTTCTATTATGTTATGTCAGTGGGAGAGTTTCTTTATGAGATAATGACACATTACTTAAACCATGAAATAGATTTTGCAAATATATCATTGTCTGATAAAGAAACTCCCCCAATAAAATAATATGATCAGTCTAATATGATATTTGTTGTATACACATCTATCAGTTTCTCACAAAAGAGAATAATTATAGGATTTTACTCATCAAATTTAATATAACATAAAATTTTATTTCTATGTCACCAGTCAAGTAACATTATGCTTTGTATTGACATAAGAATAAATTTTTTCATTAATCTCACAAAAACACACACACACAGACATATATATATATATATATATATATATATATATATATACATACATATGTGTGTGTGTGTGTGTGTGTGTGTGTGTGTGTGTGTGTGTGTGTGTGTGTGTGTGTGTGTGTGTGTGTGTGTGTCGATCTGGCCTGGCTGTATCTGTGTGCGGATCACTGTATATCTATATATATATATATATATATATAAGTAAAGTAAGGTTGGCTGACCATAGTCAAGGATGACCCAAAGGCTCCCTTTTCAACAGCTACAACAATGTGGTGTAGGGGAGGGTGCTACTCCTTTCTCTGGATTACTCCACTTTACCCTGGATATGTGGTGCATTCAATAAGTTTCAAGACTATTTTTGTACAGGCCTTTAAAATTGTTATAGACTCTTGAAAATTCAGTATGTTATTGCTATACAGCTTATGAGATGACTGACCAATTCTTAGGATTTCAGGTTCAAATCAACAGCTACAGCAGCAATTGGAATACACCCTACTAAAGCCTGATTATCACAGCTGGTGATTTTCAAAAATGCAATTTGGACTTGAGGACTCTTTAGAAGAACAATATGCAATAAAATTCTGTTTTAGACTTGGAAAAAATGCCACAGAAACGTATGGAATGGGCTTCAGGCTGCTTTTGGAGCATAAGAGATTCAATAAAGGCAAGGAGTCTGTGAGGGATGATGAGAGGTGTGGGAGGAGTAAGGAAGTCAATAGACCAGAGTTGATTGGCCAAAGGGTTAGGGTTAGGCTTAGGGTTACTATGTTGAGGTTCTAAGGGAGTTCAGGAAGAGATTCCGTCAGAAGAGGCCAGCACTTAGGGTCAGTGGCATTTCCAGCAGGACAATGCACCAGTCAACAACTCCATCCTTGTCACAGACTATTTTACCAAGATGGGCCTCAAGACAGTTCCTCACCCTCCCTCTAATCCAGACCTTGCTCCCTGTGACTTTTGGTTATTCTCTAAGCTCGGAGGCTGTTGTTATGAGATAATTATCCACATATATACATATGGTCTGCCAAAATGAATTCTCAAGTTTAAAACATAAATAAAAACACTGCAAAGATCCTAGCATTTTATTTGGGTTTTGTCATCATTTTGTTTTAAAGATTATATCATCCAAATGCTTACACACACAAGACATACACTCCTAAAACCACATCATGAAGTTCTTTGGTGCTTACCTCTACAATTTCATGACAAATAAAATCTTTCATTTTGAAAGTTGTCAGCAGTCTATGTTTAAAGACTTAGATCTTTAGGTATCTTGCTCCTTTGAATTCAGATTTCTCAGAGATTAGTTACCCTTACCAAGGTTTGAGAGTTCAATCTGACAAACTATTTTACCCATAGCTTGAGGAAGAAGAGATGGATTCATACATTTCCCAAGAGTATTAACATCAAATAAAATACAAACAAACTTTATCCAGGATTTGAACTTGGCATGCTAAGTTCATTTTCTATGATAACTATTATTCCATTGAAAACTCTTTATACTTTATAGTCATTTAGGTAACTATGGATTTTCATGGGTACAGATATTACTCTCTGATCCAAGGTAAACCATACATAAATAATCCTGTCCTTTCTAATGATAATTATGATCAAAAGAATAAATGTTATACACATTTATAAAAGGTTCAAACATTTCAAGTATTTTGAGGGAATGAAGCACTGTCAGTCATTATTAAGTTTCCCTAGTATTTTCTTTCAGCTTTAACTTTAGTGCTTTTTATCACAACTCACTCAATTTATTATTCATATTTAATAATAATTATGATTGACAATGGTTCATCTAAAAATAAAATTATGCTATAAACAGAAAGTGGAGGGAAATGAGTAATTATAATTGAATTGTTTAGTTATTGAAATCAAGTTGTTTTCTGCTGGGAAACAGATAATAACCTTGACATTTGAATTTCAGGCAATAAAAGAAAGCAAGTAAATTGTTGAGATGTTTTTTATTAGCAAATTTTGAAAAGGTAAAAAATCTAAAATGTCATTTATTTATGTTCATTGACAATGAGAAAAAATTCAGTCAGCTTGTGTCCATACGATCATTGTGCCACAGTTAATATTACTTCCCTGGTCTTTTATCCCATGTAATACTGACAATGCCAGCAAGTAATGTATATATTTTTCTATGTGTCTAAGCACTGTTTTATATGCTAGTACAATATACTGATATGCATCTGAGTCAGCTTTGACTTAAGACTATATCTATAGAGTACTCAGTGAGTTTGGTTTGGTCTAATGGCACATCAACTATTGTAAGTTATTTAATGCCAAATCCATTTTATACATATCAACAGTTCTATTTCAAACAATTCAGTTTAGCATAAGTACACAGTTTAATTCTATTTGACCCATAGATAAGACCCTATCAGGTGCTACTACTCCAGGCCAGAATGAGCCTGAGAACAATGGCAATAAAGAGATACTCTGCATTCTCTAAAGCTCCAGTATTACTGAAGCCTCACCATCAGATTGTTTAGTGTCATATCCAGGATACTTGTTGCAGGAATTTACCCTTTTGCAGAGATGCAGTCAGAGTATTCTACAGCCCAGGCCAACTGGGTCAAGCACTCAGTGAGAAATTTATGTACAGTGAAAATCAAGCAAGATTAGCATGTCTCAAATCTGTATATATAATAGTTTAACTTTTCTCTTTATAGCTCACACACACACACATTCATTTACACATGCCTTACATTTGTATATGTATATGAAAGATCCATGTATATATATATATATATATATATGTATATATATATATATATATATATATATATATATATATATGTGTGTGTGTGTGTGTGTGTGTGTGTGTGTGTGCTTATATAGGTTTACACTCTTCCTTTTCTAGATATGTAAGTAACTTTGCTATTTGTTTAAGATAAAAGATACCTTGTTAGTCTCAAATGGCTATGCTAAGTGCTCTTCTACCAGAAGGAATCACCCCTCTCCACTGACAATGAACCTAAAATCTTTAAGATACACAACCTTAGTGTTTATTCTTCACTTATGGGCATTAGTAAAGTTACTTATAGATTTACATTTTTTCTTGATTGCTCTCTCAGTTATTTGGACAATATGTAATCTGTTGCTTATTGGCCAGATAACTGGAACTGGGTACAAGTGGCTGAGACCCTTAAGAGGGGTCAAAGCAACATTTCACCTTTTTAAAATAAAGAGATCATCTTTAAAAAAAATTGCTAAAAATTCCTGGCATGCTAATGTGAACAACTGGGTGGTAAGATTCTTTAAGTACTCCTTATGCATCTCAGCAGATCATTGTATTTACAATGATCATTAAATAAGTTTCAAGACTTTTTTCATATGGGCACTTTTATTGATAGTACACACATGAAATTCTAGTCCCCTTTGGCTGCAATGCACTTGTTGTACCGTTCCAACAACTTCTGGAAGGCCCCATGGAAGTTCTCTTGTGTGAGCATGTCAATGACCTTCGGCACAGCCTCTTTCATCTCCTCAATTGTCTCATAACGACAGCCTCCGAGCTTAGAGAATAACCAAAAGTCACAGGGAGCAAGGTCTGGACTAGAGGGAGGGTGAGGAACTGTCTTGAGGCCCATCTTGGTAAAATAGTCTGTGACAAGGATGGAGTTGTTGACTGGTGCATTGTCCTGCTGGAAATGCCACTGACCCTAAGTGCTGACCTCTTCTGACGGAATCTCTTCCTGAACTCCCTTTGAACCTCAACATAGTAACCCTAAGCCTAACCCTAACCCTTTGGCCAATCAACTCTGGTCTATTGACTTCCTTACTCCTCCCACACCTCTCATCATCCCTCACAGACTCTTTGCCTTCCTTGAATCTCTTATGCCACTCAAAAACTGATGCTCAATTCATGCAAGATGCTCCAAAAGCAGCCTGAAGCCCATTCCATACGTTTCTGTGGCATTTTTTCCAAGTCTATAACAGAATTTTATTGCATATCATTCTTCTAAAGTGTCCTCAAGTCCAGATTGCATTTTTGAAAATCACCAGCTGTGATAATCAGGCTTTAGTAGGGTGTATTCCAATTGCTGCTGTAGCTGTTGATTTGAACCTGAAATCCTAAGAATTGGTCAGTCATCTCATAAGCTGTATAGCAATAACATACTGAATTTTCAAGAGTCTATAACAGTTTTAAAGGCCTGTACAAAAAAAGTCTTGAAACTTATTGAATGCACCACATAAGAACAAATGATTTCAAATATCATATAAAAATGTAGTTACTTCAAAGACACGGGGAAGGTTCAATTTTTTGGTGCTTACAATAATGTAATAAAAAGCCTCATGAAGTTACCTTTTTTTTAATTGCCCTACATTAAAAAATAGAAGTCACTGCTATAGAGTTCAAAATTTAAAGCTTGCTCTTGACTTGAATTAAGATGGAGGGGAGGTAAACTTGCTACCAATATTTCCCCTAAAGCAATATACAAATCAGAGTTGATAGCAAGATGATTATTGTTCCATAGTGAGGACAATTAGGAAAACTGAGGAATCAAAACATGTAAATTTGTGTCTCACTTCTCAAAGGTATCTTTAAAACACAAAAATTGGTTCAGGTGTACTTATTTAGAGCCAATATTGTATATAAACACACAGATAGATAGATAGATAGATAGATAGATAGATAGATAGATAGATGTACATACATACACATGCACACTCACAAACACACACACACACACACACACACATATATATATATATTGAGGGAAATGAGGAGAAAGAAAGAAAGAAAAAGTATTGTTGTTGCTATTGAGCCTACTGAGACAACGAAAGAAATTGTGAAATCAACAAATAGTTAACTATGTACTATCAAATTATTGCCCATATTGGGTTCCATATATCTTATGGCCTTTTTATGTATCATTATGTCTCTACTCAATAATAAGTTGCTTTGAAAGTGGGATTGTACAATAATTTATCAATAGATCTCTGCATGAATGTACACTGGGCCAAGGTGAATTTTTCTTTGTACAGTGTTTATAAACCTCAGCTACAGCCCTCTACTTACACATACACACACACAAACACACACACATATACATATATATATATATATATATATATATATATATATATATATATAAAAGGTTTCTAGTTCTTACGAGCTAACTTGCTGAGTTAATGGAGGACCAAATGTTGTAGTATTGTAAAATAGTGCTCAATATCAATGATAGACATATATATATATATATATATATATATATATATATATATATTACATGGTACTCCCTGTGTATATATATATATATATATATATATATATATATACATATATATATATATATATATATATATATATATATATGTATTTACCAACACCTTTGTGTAAGCAGGATGTGCTTCAAGGTAAATTTTCAAGCAGGGTTTAACAGGTTTAAATTCAAAGTTTTCCTTCTTATTGACCAGTCACCATACCAAGGTTAAAGGGCCTACTCTGCCCTACTATTAACTCATACCTGGAGGGAAGATGCTTGGATGCATACCTTTCTCAAGGGTATTAGGGCTATGTGATTTGAACTCAGGTTGCTATGTCTATTTCCTTTGATAATAGCCTCCTATTAAGCTGCTCTCCTTCTATTATTCAATATATATATATATATATATATATATATATATATATATATATATATATATATATATTTATGTATGTATGTATGTATGTATGCACAGACTGACAATTACATTATGAACATGGTTATTTTCAGTTCATTCTGACATCAATTGTAAGTAATATTTTAACACTGAGTGCTTTTCTTTCAATGTTTTGTCCTTTTGAACATTTAAAGATTTATTCAGAGATAAAGAATCTTTGTAAATAGAAAAGTGTCCTACCCCACCCCTATCAGGGTGAATAAATTCTTATGAAAAAACTAAAAAGCAAAACAAACAAAATAATATTAAGCTGCATCAAAAGTATTTTTTTGTTTTTATAGTCCTTTCCTCAAAAGTTATTTTATACATGTAAACACAATATATGACATTATCATTATCATTATTTTACTCCCAGTGAATTTTTCACACCAGCGTTAGCTGAAGGTCTTTCACTGGAGTCTGAGCGACAGCAAGTTTTCGTCAAGTCATCAGGATTCTTTGCAGTATTCTGGCTGATCTCAACAATATTGTTGTCTGAATGGTCATTATTCTTCCTCTAATTTCCAATTCTTCCAATCTCTTTTCCAAGCCTTTGGGAACCATTCCAAATGGTCCAAGTACAATTGGTATCACATTCACTTTCAAGTTCAACAGCTTTTTTAGTTTTTTAAACCAGGTCCAAGTATCTGTTGATTTTTTCACTTTCTTTTATTTTCACTTTGTTGTCCACTAGAAAAGTAAAATCTATTTGATGGCAAGTTCTCTTTCTTTTCTCAATTAGTACTAATCTGGTTTTCTGGCTGGGATTAAATGATCCATTTGTATCTTAAAATCCCAGAGAATTTTATGTATCATTCTTTAGGACAGGTTCTGGTTTGTGCATATACTATCAAGCAGAATAGTCAAAAAACAATCTCTTACACAATTCCCTGTAGATCACCTTTCTCAACCAGTCATGTCTAGTTTTGTACTCCCTTTGTGCCAGTTTGCTCCATTTGCTTACTATATGATTAACCGCTTCATATCTTTTTCCATTGGAGGAGTCCCCATTGTGTTCTGGCAATATTGTGTTGGACTACAACCTCAAAGTAACAAGTTCAAACTCCAGTCACACTGTTGATTTCACTTTTGGACTATTCCCTTTGCAATAGCTATAAACTTCCCTAATCCAACTACCTATGAGTTAAATAGTATACCTGCTCTTCAACAAGGATGGCTTTGGCATTAAATAACCCCTGAGGGTTGATATGCCATTAAACAAAGAAACCAACCAACCCTTTTTCTCTACATAATCTACATTTGCTATGCTGTTGTGTATTAACAATTTTCACTTTAATATAATTGGTCCTTATGGGGGTGTTTAGGGCTGCTATTGGAAGAGATTCAGTTTCTCTCTTGAGATTTACTTTTCACAACCATGTTGCAGTCTTCTCATGTGTAATCTCACCAGTTTGTTGCTTGAAATATCCATGAAGTTGTTTTTCTTCTCTTTTCTGTTTTCTTGCTTTTTTTTCTCTCTCTCAACTTATTATGCTAATGCTGTTATGGACAGCTGTAATTAATCTTTGTTTTTTTTAATATAGACCTTGAGTCCTTGTATTGATGTATTTTCAATACAATTTTTTTCCTTCTTTTCTTGACACATCCAGACTGTCATATCATCTCTCAAATGTAAGACTTTGTGTATAGTCATCAACTTTCTTGTCCTTTGGTCCATTTGTCTAAGTTCCTCCCTTGTCCATTTTAAGAATGGTCCTGAATATCTCACTTATCTTAGATTTCTATTACAGAGTTTGGTTTCAAGAGGTTTTCTTTTTCTTCTGAGGAACTCTTTTCTTATTTTTTCTTTTAATAATTATAATGATAATAATATTATCATTATATTTTGTTTCACATGTTCTGATAGATGTAAGAATTGAGAAGTATTGAGATTCTGTCAATTTTAAGACATTATTTTAAACTGGGCCTCATAGCTGTCAAGATTGCCTGCAGAATTGACAAAGTAGAAGTAAATGAAACAATACCTGCCCAAATGAGTTTAATCATTTGAAGAATTCTCCTTGAAATAAAGCTTACAAGTAGAAAATGATCATTTATCAAAGGCAAAGTAGAAGAAAAACTTGATCAACTCAAAAATATTCAAAAGAACTAAGATCATTGAATAAGCATAACATAAGTTAAAAAAACATACAGGCATTCTTGAGAGGTTTCCCAAGAACTCATAGTTAACTAAAGAGTGAAAATACTTATGATATACACCCATGAAAGAAATGATTAAAGAAACAGGAAACTATGAAGTTTACTTGAAACTTGTTAAAATAAAACAAATAAAAAACAAAAAAACAAACAAGCCAGATTAGAACTAAAATGTTAGTTGAGGTATAAGTTGAATAATGGAAGAGTTTATGAAGAGAAAGTGCCACTGGACTAGTCAACCTTAATGATGTTGACTTTCATTTTGTGTATACATAATGAGGTGACACTTGATTGTTGGCTGTTAATGACCCTGGGGCACTGACTGGGATAATAGAAGGAGAACAGCTTAAAAAAATAATAATTTTACTGACCAAGTTATGTAGTTATAAGATTGAATAGATTTTCAAAATATTTGAACAGACTCAGAGAGAATTGGATGTGGTTTAAATAGACATAAGTTGATCCTGATTTGATCCAACATAATGACATTGAATATCAAACATTTTCCATGATGTCATTTAAGAAAACCCCACTATTTACCTTTAATGTTACTATTTTATAGAGTTAGACTCAGTCAAAGTACTGATTATCTATGGTGTCTGGGTAAACATTAATTTTGAATACAATATTCATGAGATATTTTATGAGTCATTTTGGGAGGAAAAACAGAGGGGGCTTATATGTCATCAAATTTGAAAATTTTAATTTTAAGCAACTGTAATCTGATTTTGTGAAATGAGATTTGTCCAAATAACATGGCAAGCTCATGTATTATATTTAATGATAGTCAATTACACAATTACATTTAAAGGACATCTAAAATCACCTTTTTATTGGACTTTGAGTCATATGTTTGTGAATTTTTTTTCTCATAGATCTATTTTTAAATGCAATAAAACTGATCAAGGAAATTACATTTGTTTACTAGTTGTTTCACATCAAAACAGAAATGAACAATGAATGAAACATCAATTTTCTTCAAATTAATTCTCTTAGCATTAAAAACACTTATTTCAGTGAGTTTTTCATTGGTCAGAGCATTTCTGAAACTTTGTAACTTACTTAAAAATAAATATTGATTTTAAATGAGCCATTTACAAAATTAAATCCAGCTGACAAAGTGTGAAGGAGTGATTTGAGTTTGATTCTCACTGGATGCCCTACACTTATGTCATACATTGTCATAACTATATTACATAGAATTACATTCATAACTGGTAGAATATATTTAAAATGCTCACATGTAAAAATGTTCCAATAATGAAATATCAATTTTATCTGTGCCATCATTTTTGAAGATGCAAATATATCAGTCTGTAATAAGCACATTTGAATGATATTTTAAGGTTTTAGATAAAGTCTCAAGGCATCGCAGGAAATTCCTAACAGAATAATAAATAAACTGACGGCAGACAAAGTTTTAAGGTAGGTGACCTCAATTTCAGAATATTCATCAGAATAAAAAAATTGTCTTCATGAATGAAAAGCTCATTGAGTAACCTTCTTTTTTTTTTTTTTGGCTTGTACTAAATCCCAACACCATTTACTTTTGTATAATTCTACACATGATTGAGAGTGGAATCCATTAGTCTCTGAAGACTATGGTCTGTGCAAGGTTTTATGAAATACTGCCTGTTTCCAATGCAGCAAATCTTCCTTCTCCATAATGCCAATGTTATCCCTGGGAAAGTTACAGCTTGATACCAGTGTTATAACAAAAGTTGCCAGATTAATGTTGAAGACATCATTGGTCAACCTTGGAGACTCCAGCATCCAGTTTTGAATACAGAGTCATTCTTCTCCTTGCCTCATTCCCCAGTCTGCTGCAGTGAGTATTAATGCTTTTCTAATGATGTCAGTGTAATATGAACAACACAAATATCATCAGCAGGAATTTGAACTCAGCTCACTGATTCCATTTTCTGTGTCAATAACCCTCACACCCGTCAACATATGACTGGAACTCTACCATTTTTGCTAGTTGGGAAATAGCTTCAACTGAACAAATAGTGTGTCTATTGTTTTCTCTTCAGTTCTGAAATTGCTTCAACACTTACTGATAGACCTTGATATGATAGAAATAAAACAATGTTCATGTTATTCTTACTTTCTCTTTTACTAATTTCGTAGCTGACTCCCAAATTCTTGTCAAAATCTTTTAAATTTGCAGCTTTCGTCTCAATCCTGAATCCTTGTCCCCAATAATGATTCTTTTTAGTTTATTCACCAGCTGAATTTCAGCTGACCTACTTCATCTCACTCAGTCAACAGAGTACAGATTCATGTGATGCCCTGGGATTTTGTTCAAGATCTTAAAATATCTCTAAAAGAAAAGTTATTTATATCTAAAAAATAATTGAAGGTATTTAAAAGAAAAACCTTTTTGCATATACAGGCATAGTTCATTTTTATTACACTTCACTTTGTTTGGCTTCACATATATTGCATGTCTTCTTTTTTTTTTTTTTTTTTTTGGTAGGGGAATTACATGTTGGTGGTGGAGGGCAATTCTGCATTGATCAAGTGAATTGATGCCATTTTTCCAACTACTTTCTTACTTTGCATTTTCATGATTCTTGCAATATTTCAAACTTCATAATTTTTTACCAGCTGGCAATCCATCCTATTAGTAGAATTTTAAGCTAACACCAAAGTATGTTTTTGTGCAGACTAATAAGTTAATAAACATTGTCAAGAAGTTAATGTTGATAACCTCACAGTGGTCATTATTTGTACAATTCCAAAAGTTGATACAACATGATTTTTAAGTTGTAATTATCTAGTGACCAGGGAAAAAGTCATAAAAAATAATTGGAAAAATGGTTCTTACTTTGGTTTCTGGCAAAGAAATTATTAGCAAGATCCCTACTTTATTAGGCTAAACAAAAAGATAAATGTCTGAACCTGTTTTAACAGATGGACATAAAATAAGGGTCAGGTTTATTATTATATTTATATTGTAAATAAAAACTTCTGAAAAAATATTTTTTGAAATTTTCAAAAACCAATAGGTTATGTGGTCCCACAAAAAATTCAGACATAGCTCAAGCAGTCTTTAAATTATATAGATAGAAAGACATTTAGTGAATTATAGTAGTTATTAACAAAGTTTACTTTAGTTTAATATAAGGCTAAAAGTATTGGTCACTCAGTGAGAATCAAACTCACAAAAATAGTTTACTAGTCTAGATTGCTAACAATGCATGAAGTGCTCATATGATGAATTATAGTAAAGATATTTAGAAATAACTGTTATTAATTGGACTAATTTCAAATTAATCAATATTTGATTAATTCCCTTTAATTTAAGATTAACATCAAGAAAAGCTTTAGCAATAAAGTATTTATAATTAAGGTATATATATTGTTTATTTCAACCAGTGTTTCTCAAACACAAGGGTTCTAAAAGAGATTGCTAGGGTTTCCAGGGAAAACAATAATAAACAGGCTAATGTATTTTTGAGTAGTTTTTGTTTAATTTCATATTCATAGTTTTACTATTCAAATACAACATATTGTTGAGAAATCCTTGGTTAACAAAGGCTTATCTCTTATATTATCTAAAATCATAGGGAATGATTTAGTGATGTCTATAAAGCACAAGTATGAAACCACCTTCACTGGTAAGTCTTCAATCACAGAGGACTAATATTAGCATTAGAACATCTATAATAAACTAACACTGAATAATCAAAAAGAAAGACAAGAAAAGTTTATTTACACATGCAGAAGCATTTAATATATCCATACATACAAGTAGTATTGAAAGAATACACAAACATGTCCCAATGGCTAAAAATATGCACATATTGTTCTATGAACAAGCAGTATGGGAAAGGAGTACAAAAACAGAAGGGGCTGTCCTCGTGGTGTAATGGTTAAAGCACTCAACTGCAGAATTGTAGTAAGCGAGTTTGAACTCTAGTCATGCTATAACAATCACTTTCGGACAAATACCCTTGGGAAAGGAATGAACCCCCTTATCCTCCCAGATATGGGTTAAATAGTACCACAACTGTTCTTCTAGAAGGATGGATTTAGCATTAAATAACCTATGAAGGTTGATATGCCATTAAGCAAAGGAACAAAACCAAAAACAGAAAAAGGTTTACTTGATGATGTTGATGATGATGATGGACTATAAAATGGTTATAGCCATGTTTGAGACGTTGGTGGTGCAATGATAATCATCATTAGAAATGGACACAATGAGCCAAGTTCAAATGCTGTACAAGGCTATTTGCATTTCACATAGTCACTTTTTCAAAGGTGTCCATGATAGACAGAGCAGGCATCAATGGCAAAAGAAGGTAAGAATAGTTTAATGAGATTGTCATGTTACATCCCAATGGCATCCAATGGATATGTTCATTCTCTAAGGGAGATAGTTATTTATTGTGTCCCGACAGCTTTATTGTTGTGTTTTGGAACTAGACTTGCAATATTTCTGAAGTCTGTTGATAAATCCAATTTATGTTAAAAACAAAGACTTTCATTCTACATGAATGATTAAAAATTATGAGACTTCATCTCCATAAAAAATCTCAAGAAAAATTTAGTTCCTAATCTGTAATCTCATCTGAAAGCAAATTTCTACCTAATGTTTCAATCAATTGTTTTTTAATTGCCAAACACCTGTGCCCAACACCTCAAAATGGTGAATTGACACTTTTCTTACATTTGCATCAAAATAATTTTTTAAATTTCTTACCATTAGATACCCATATTGGATCATTTTCTCTGTGAATTCTTCCAGAGTGAAGTCTTTCAATTTGGGTTTATTCAGTTCTTCTTGAACATGTGATTCCATCCATAATTTTTTAGACTGGACATTTGAAGAAGTTTCTTCGGTTTCTTGTTCTACTTTAGAGCCAAAATACCTTGTGCGAATCACAATTCGCCATAATTTTGATATTTTCCTGTAGAAAAAAATAAATAAATATTATTATTATTATTATTGTTGTCGTTGTTGTTGTTGTTGTTGTTGTTGTTAGCTTAGCTCCTGTAAGAAAATGATAGAACTATTTACATATGGATCAGAAATTCTGTAGTAGTAGCATTGTCTTGAATCTAAATGTCACTCCCAAAATGCCGAATTGGGATCAAAATAGCAAAATGTTTTAGTGTTCTTTCTTTTCTAATTAAAGTCCTTCATATAATGTTAATATCTATGATGGGCCAACTAATGAAGTTATTATCTGTTCACTCTTTTAAGTATGACAGCGAATCACTATAAAAAATCCTCATCTCAGAGATTCAGACAAAAAAATGTATATTTGCATTAAAACAACTTACAAGTTATGATAAAATTAGAAAGATGAAAAAATCAATATTATAAACAATGACTGATACAACTTCTTTGAAAAAAATTTAATATTTTAAATGACTGGTTATTTTTACCAGAAAATTAAGATAACTTAAAATTTAAAATTGCTTAATAAAGCATCATAAAATCTTAAAAGCAGATTTATAACTACCAGGATAGTTTGGCATTGAATAGCACACAAAGTTTGATATGCCATTAAACCAAGAAATCAAACCAAATATATAGATAGCCAAATGGTTTAATGTAAAGCTACCAAATTTCCAATGCATTTTTATTGTAAAATCATTTCTTATGTATCTATAATAATTGCAAAGAGTTTTTTTGTCTTTCCTTTTTAGAATGTCAAATGGTTTGAGGTAAAGTTACCAAGTTTTCAAAATATTTTTATTGTAAAATCATTTCCTATGAATTTATACTAATAACTAAGAAGTGTTTGTTTGTCTGTCCTCTGCAGATGGTTGAGCGATTCATCATGGTATAATGGTTAAATTGGTAGATTGCAGCCTTAAAGTAATAAGTTCAGACTCCAGTCACACTATTACATTCATTTTCAGACTTTGGAAAAGGTATGATACCCCTAATCCCCCACAGTCATGGGTTAAATAGTACCATTGTTGTTGTTCTAAAAGGATGGCTTTGGCATTGAATAACCCACAAATATACCAATAAACAAAGAAACCAAACCAAATCTATTGACGGCCAAATGGTTTGATATAAAGCTACCAAATTTGCAATGTATTTTTAAAATAAAATCAATTTCCTATTCATCTATATTAATATTTGGGAAGAGTTTATTTGTTTCTAACCAAATAGATTTGATGAACTGCTACCAATTTTGGTAAGCATTCTTCTTGAAACCAATGTAGACAGGTACTTCAATTAGTTTTGAATAAATATAGAGTAAAAATTAAACATTGAGACTTGCTGTTAAACTTTAGAGAATCCACAACAAAAATTGACAACTTATATTCTCAGTTAATCATCTACTTTATGTCACAAGAACATACAACAAACATAAATTTTCCAAATTCAAAGTTCTAGGATTCTCTTTATGGTGCTGATAGATTTTACACTTAGCAGAGATCTTGCTTTCAATATTATTTGTTAGTCTGCAAATCTTCTAACATGTATTCACTTCTAGGTAATTCTTATCAAGACAAAAAAATAACAGAATGATGAAAAAGATTTTTGTGTTGATATAGCACCAAGAGAATTCCTCAAATTCCAGCATGTTCTGATAATGTCAAGGATTTTGTCAAATGCAATGGCTAAGACTTTGAGGTTATTTTATTTTTGAATTTTTTTGAAATAAGGAGATTTCAGCACAAAATAGACAATTAAGGAATGTAGCATCTCCACTGGCAGAATGGGAATGATCACTTTATGTTCAGTGAGTTCTGCAAAATACTGTAGAATACTTTTTTCTGATTTGATTTAAGTTTGTTTATCACAGAAAATGTGTCAGTAAAATTATCAATCCTGAAATGTTGTGCCTCATGCTACAGGTTTCATCATAATTTCACATCCGTGAGTGGGAGATCAAAAAGGTTCAGAATGAAGATTTAAATTTTTAAATTTTTAAATTCTAAATGTCAATAAATATGTGCACATATTAATAAAGTGATAATGTCTTGACAATGGTGTCAAGATGAATTTTAGATGCATCAGTCAATTCTTGTTGTTATGGTTTGTTTAAAAATGGTTTCTATTAATGAATGAACATTTATTCCTTTATTACAAATTCTACATAATCATCTACTTGGGAAATTTGGATTATTTTTTTAAAATATGCAGTTATCTGCATTGAAAAAAATGTTTTTTGAATATATGGGTGTTGTATTTTCTGTAATAAAAGGAAAAACTGTGTTATTTAATAACCATGTACATCTCACTCAATTTTCATTTCTAATTTATACTTTCAATTACATATAGGATATTTTTAGAATAACATGTTAAGTTTCTCCTTATTTTTAAAGGAACAGTTGAGTTCTTAAAAAAATAAGATTTTCTTTCCATAAATATGCACTAAATTTTTTATTGTTATATTTTGAAACCTTTTGTTCAGTAAAATATCCAAATTGGCTGATGAAAAAAACTCATTTTAAATGCTTTTGTTGATGTATACTTTTAATTAATTTGTTATCATTAAATAAGTGATGATAACTTTTAATAAAGAGAGAGGGGGGGGCAACCTGTCAGTTATTTTTCCTCAAAGTTACTTTGAAGCAAATGGGTTTCAACATTTCAGAATCCAGTCCCAACACTAGTCATCTTAACTTTTTATAGCCTTCAAAATGTTACAGTGTGGCATAAGCAAAAAAGGTTAGCATGTACATGTATATCATAGAGTCTGTTGATCAAGAAAAGTTCTTACATAAAAATTGAACACGAATTCTCTTCAAAATGAATTTTTAGTTTAAGAGACCAGAAAAAATGGCCTATGGTACATGTGGGTCTGGTGAGTATGGAGGGTGTTACACTTGCACAATCCTGTGTTTCACAAATTGCTGATAAAAAAATGGATTTCTAATTTTTTCAAAATGGTACTGACTCATCTAGATGTCCAGACATCATCCCTTCATTATATAAGTTACTCAGATATGAAAATGTCTGCATTTAAATTTCAAATTTTAAGCACTATAATATTACAGTCCTGATACTTTTTGATCAAACTATGTTTGGAATAATTGTTACTTTTTTTCCCTTAACAGCTCTTTCTTACTTTCATACTTTTCACACACACCCACACATATGCACAAATGCAAACACACGCAAACGCATGCATGCACACACAAAAGCATACACACGAACACACACACACAAGAACACACACACACACTCACAAGCACACACACTCTCTCTCTCTCTCTCTCTCTCTCTCTCTCTCTCTCTCTCTCTCTCTCTCATGCATAAATGTTATAATCACACACTCTCAAATAGATATCGAAAAAACCTTTTAAGATTTGCCAAATTCTTGTTCAGTCATCCTGAGTTCAACTTATCCATTATTTGTGAGAGCAAAGTGTTTCCAGGAATGTGATTCTCCTCTTCGACTTTCAACTCCCAACTTTCAAAATCAGTTATCCTTCTCTTCCCCACAAAAAAAAGAAAATAGACAATGTGTCATTGTTGTTGTAAGAGAAACAATGTCTTCATGAGAAAAACAACAGACTTCATCTTTAGACAGAAAGTTTAAAGATATTCTTTGTGTTTTTGATGTCTTTCAAAAGGGTCATTTCTCACCAAACTTATCAGCAGTCCTTCATAAGCCATTAATACATATAAACTGTTGCCTCTGTCTTTTAAATTCTGAATGAATGAACACGGACAGCAGCAAGGGGTCTTTTTCTTCTATGACTGCTTTCTTTTTCAATCAACAGACACATTTGCTGTAAATCTTACCCCCAAGACAAAACAAGACAAAGTCATGGGAGGAGTACCAGACATCCAATTTGATTTTTGACTGATATCACATTTACATACATATAAACTTAGGTATGAATGTGTGTGTGTGTGTGTGTGTGTGTGTGTGTGTGTGTGTGTGTGTGTGTGTGTGTGTGTGTGTGTGTGTGTGTGTATTCATAAACCAATTTAGTAACTTTTAATTAAATACAAATAATTATTTATCATCACAAATGATTTTTTAATATTTTCTTATGTTTGGAAATTAAAATTCTGAATGATGAGTTATATCTTGCCACAGTAAGTCTTTCTACTCATTATTATTCATTGTTAGAGATCTCTTTTTAAAATATCCCTTACATGCAAACCTTTAAATGAAACTTCAAAGAAATAGTTACTCACGGCACAATGACATCTTTCATTAGTTTCGGGAATGGTTTGGTAATCATAAGAATTAAAACCTGGAATGACAGTTGTGACATACAACTTCCATCACATTCATCCTGGTAAGAAGTGCCCATTCCCAGAATTCCATCTTGCAAGTTTGCCTGAAATATTTTAAAAAATTTTATTCCATAGTCTGAAAACTGCTTTCAAAGAAATGTTTTTATACAAAATTCCTCATAGATTCTTCTGTTTACACTAAATATATTTTTTTCATTTTACAAACAAACTTTTTAAGAACTTAACTTTTTATCACTTTTTAAGAATATTTCTATACAGAAAAATATTTGTTTTAGATATTTCCGTCCCAATTCAATATTCATTTATTGTATTTTACTAAAGAACAAGCATTTCTTTTCTGATTATAACAACCTTCTAAGGACAACAAACAAAAAACTCAGTTACAAAAATAATTCAAAATAATGTGGAAAATAAGAATATTAATAGAATATATCTATGAAACCAGTAAAGTAAAAAGAATTGTTGAATATAAAGGTGACAGTTGTAACTGTCATCATAATTGGGATGCTTAGTACAGTTTTGGACTTGAAACACAAGAAAGAATTGAAATCCTGCAGATAACATAACTAAAATTATAAAAATGTACTGAGGAGAGTGCTGGAGTATTTAGAGACTTGGATTCACTTGATCTCTACTGAAAGTCAACAGTAAAAACAAGTATGAAAAAATGATTACAAAAATTATAAATTTGAAATAATCAAAATTTTGCAAAGTTGATTTTCCTTCAGTCACATTTATGATAAAAAGATGAAAAAAAAAGATAATATCACCAAATATTTTTTTGCTTGTGTTTAAGGAAGTTTTCTATGATGCTTTGATGTACATGGTGCATTCAATAAGTTTCAAGACTTTTTTGTACAGGCCTTTAAAATTGTTATAGACTCTTGAAAATTCAGTATGTTATTGCTATACAGCTTATGAGATGACTGATCAATTTTTAGGATTTCAGGTTCAAATCAACAGCTACAGCAAGCAATTGGAATACACCCTGATTGTCACAGCTGGTGATTTTCAAAAATACAATCTGGACTTGAGGACTCTTTAGAAGAATGATATGCAATAAAATTCTGTTTTAGACTTGAAAAAAATGCCACAGAAACGTAAAGAATGGGATTTAGACTGCTTTTGGAGCATCTTGCATGAATTGAGCATCAGTTTTTGAGTGGCATAAGAGATTCAAGGAAGGCAAGGAGTCTGTGAGGGATGATGAGAGGTGTGGGAGGAGTAAGGAAGTCAATAGACCAGAGTTGATTGGCCAAAGGGCTAGGGTTAGGCTTAGGCTTAGGGTTACTATGTTGAGGTTCTAAGGGAGTTCAGGAAGAGATTCCGTCAGAAGAGGCCAGCACTCTTCAAATTGGGTCAGTGGCATTTCCACCAGCACAATACACCAGTCAACAACTCCATCCTTGTCACAGACTATTTGACCAAGATGGGCATCAAGACAGTTTCCCACCCTCCCTATAGTCGAGACCTTACTCCCTGTGACTTTTGCTTATTCCCTAAGCTCAGAGGCTGTCATTATGAGACAATTGAGGAGATGAAAGAGGCTGTGCCGAAGGTCATTGACATGCTCACACAAGAGGACTTCCATGGGGCCTTCCAGAAGTTGTTGGAACGGTACAACAAGTGCATTGCAGCCGGAGGAGATTACTTTGAAGGGGACTAGAGTTTCATGTGTGTACTATCAATAAAAGTGCTCATATGAAAAAAGTCTGGAAACTTATTTAATGATCCTCATATAACAAGTACATTATATTGGCTCAATAAATTAAAAGTGTTAACTACCTACCCACCTTCATACTCAGAATTTGGCATGCGTTACAATAAGAGAAAAGAGAAAGATATAGACTAAGCTTAGTAAAACTCATGTCCCTTCTGTTATACTTCTACTTCATGGGTCAACAAGTAAACCAGGTACCAAATTTAATTCTTACCACACAAGCTCTATCTACACCACAATGCCTGTTCTAGTCAACCACTCTCCACTATCCTCTTTAGCTTTCACTGGATATTATACTAATATTGGAACTGGAACTAACAGTTGCTTCATTTTTTTTAATCCACAAAAACGAATATATATACATCGAAATTCCATAATCAGAAATCATATTGATACAGTTAAGAAGATGGAATGCAATGACAATTGATAAATATCAACATCTCAAAATAATCTATTGTTTAAATTCTAGGAAATTATTTTCGGATTTTTAGTATTTTCAGATCTTTAATATTTTAAAGTTTACTTTTTTGATATAATCAGTGCACAAAAAACTTCAAATGAAGAAGTTAAATCAGCCATAATTTTAAAGAAAAGATTGTACAATACAATATTGAAAAAAGTCAAGACACTAAAAGAGAAATTACTTTTGCAAAAGAAATTATTTATTTTAAAATTTAAAATTCTTTTAATATTCCTTTAAATAGTGTAGTTTATCTGTTTAATTCATTCAATTTATTTCATTAAATTAAATACTTATATACATACATATATATATTTATATTATCTATTTATCTATATATATATATACATATATGTATATTATCTATCTATATATATATATATATATATATATATATTATCTATCTATATATATATATATATATATAAGTAAAAAGTAAAGTTGGCGACCATAGTCGAGGGTAACCCGAAGGCTCCCTTTTCGATAGCTACTACACCAAGGTGTAGGGGAGGGCGCTACTCCTTCCCTGGATTGCTCTACTTTACCCTTGATCCGTACCTTATAATGCTGAGTGTTAAGCAAGGAGGCATCAAGTACCATTTTTTGAGTCTTTGGTATGACTCGACCTGGGACTGAACCCAGGTCTCCCAGGCCATTGGCGAACACTCTAACCGCTAGGCCAATGTCCGGTATAATATATATATATATATATATATATATATATATGTATATTATCTATATATATATATATATATATATATATATATATATATATATATATATGCATATTATCTATATATATATATATATATATATATATACATATATGTATATTATCTATATATATATATATATATATATATATACATATATGTATATTATCTATATATATATATATATATATATATATATACATATATGTATATTATCTATATATACATATATATATATATATGTATATTATCTATATATATATATATATATATATATACTTATATGTATATTATCTATATATATATATATATATATATATATATACTTATATGTATATTATCTATATATATATATATATATATATATATACATATATGTATATATATATATATATATATATATATATATATATACATATATGTATATTATCTATATATATATATATATATATATATATATATATATATATATATATATATATATATATATATATATATTATTTATATACATTGAATTGTGGATCAGTGAAACAAAATCAAAAACGGCCTTAACTGATTTTATTTCACAATTATTATCTTTATATATTTTTTTACTTTTACAATTCTTAAATACATGATTTAATTCCTATAATGTTATATGCTGATGATGAGGAGGAGGAACAGACCTGGATATGTGATCTGATCATAGGAAGAAGAGCAAATAGAGTGAGATCCTAATCTGAAACAGAAGACATAGATACTATTCTCTGATCCTTGGCAGAGTGCTCATAGATATGTAAATAATTTCATCAAAATGAAGGTAACTGTACAAATGTGTGTGTGTGTGTGTGTGTGTGTGTGTGTGTGTGTGTGTGTGTGTGTGTGTGTGTGTGTGTGTGTGTGTGTGTGTGTGTGTGTGTGTGTGTGTATTATGTTTGTCATATTATATTTTAACAAGATTTATTGAATCTGAGAGCCCAAAAGATTTCACACACACACACTCACACACGCATATATATATATATATATATATATATATATATATATATATATATATATATATATATATTATATATATAAGGGAGAGAGAAATAAACACAGGCAAATATTTTGATCCATGTATAAATGATCCTAACATTTTCCAGGAACTATTCTAGTAATAGGATTTTATAAGACCCTTATTAATATTGACTCTCTCTCTCTCTCTCTCTCTCTCTCTCTCTCTCTCTATATATATATATATATATATATATATATATATATATATATATATATATATATATACATGAATTTGTAAACAATTGTAATAAAGTAGCCAGTGTCAAAGAAGCTTAAGAAGAATGTAAATTCTAAGCTATGTTTTCCTATCTTCCTGTTTTTCTATAAAGTTCTCCTCCCCTTCCATCTCTTAATTTTCAGTTACATTTCTCTCCTCAACACCCATGAGATGGGAGTCTAATTACTTTATCTACAACTTCCTAAGGTCTAGACACCCCATGTCTTGTAAATGATGGAAATTACAGCTTGTCCTCAAACACATCTGCTTCTTTCTTCTCTTCCTTTCTATGAAGCAACTTTGTAGAATATGCTATTAATTTCTATTAGGGACTCCCCATCAAGGAAACCCCTTTCTTAAGATTTCACTCTCTGTCAAGCCTGATTGAATTGTTAATCCTATATCTTATTTATTCAGTAAATGTTGTCAAAGATTTCCCCAAGATTCCCTTTTGAGATACTGACATCTGTAAGTCCATCCCCACTTGTTATTTAGAAATCTAGGCTCCAGTCTGGCAATAAAGGAGACAGAATCTTCTTTCTTGCTATTTAGTGACAGATAACCAATGAAGAAAATTCCAAAACATAAAATGCTATGATTCCTGCCTCTATTTTACTTAGTTTCTTCATTGATTTATTTATTTAGTATTTTAATTTACTTCTCTAATTTTTTTTTTTTTCAAACTGTTACTTTTTTTCATCTTTCTTTGTTCTTCCTTCACTCTCTATTTTTGTAGACTTCTTTCATTAATTCACTTTTATTCTCCCTTTAATCCTTAATCCTTCATTTTCTGCTTTCATTAAACATGGAGTGATTTTCAAGAACAAATTAAATACTTCTTCAATACAGTTAAATTAAACAATATTTATCAAAAGTATCTTACTTTATCTTCTAATGTGATTCTATCTCTTATTAAAGCAATTTTTTGTTTTATATTTGTTGTCCATTTTTTGTTTTTTATTTTTTGTTTTGTTTTTCAGGTCTGAATTTATTTGCTGCAAAGCTGCATTTTTTATTTTATAAAATTTACTTTTAAAAAGTGAACTTAATTTCATTTAAAATTCTGTATAAATGATTAATAGGAAGTTTCTCTCTTAACAGTAAGAATAATAAATAGAATGTGTGTTTATAGGTGTAAGATTTTCGTGTCAAGTTAACTGCACTATTTATTGTTATTCACAGTTTCACACATGGGCATCAGATTGTTTACCTGCAAGTTCTAAGATCTTTTCTTCTTTTTTTATTTCATATTATGTGCCCTTTCACTTGAAAAGACTATCAATGCAAAGAAAAAGTGAGCTCAAGTGAAAGGACATGTAAAATGGTATGAAACAGATAATTATAAGCAATACAAGTGACTATATATATATATATATATATATATATATATATATATATATATATATATATATATATATATATATATATATGCTTAGACTTATCCTGTAACCTGGTTTATTCTTGGGGAAACGACTAATGTACCATGTCTTCAGCTGCAATAGCTTGATATAGCCGATCCCTCTCCAGATCTACAACTGCTTTAAATTCAGAGTTTTCCTTGTGTTATACCAATTGCCATACCAAAGTTAAAGAGCTCAGTCTGCCCTACTATTTGTCAATAGCTGGAGAGAGAATAGTAAGATTCATACCTTTTCAAAGATATTAGCGTAATGGGATATGCAAACAGCTTTGTTCAGGATTTGAACTTGGATAGCCTACTCCATTTCCTCCAATGATAACTATTACACCATGAACACATTTCTCTTTCTCTCTCTCTCTCTCTCTCTCTCTCTCTATATATATATATATATATATATATATATATATATATATGTATGTTTATATATATATATCAATATATCAATAGCTCAGCATTTAAAAAAACATACATGCCCAACAACACAACTATGGAAAATTCTCACCGACAGCACAACAATATTAGAACATCAAAATAATAAACAAAAACTTCAGATTCTCGAAGCACTACATATTAGAAACATGCAACCAACACTTAATAGAATTAATTTTCAAACCAGTGCTAATGTACTTAAATGTCTTTAGCTATTGGCACTAATTATAGAATTCCATTTAAAAGCAAATACCATAATCTTCAATGGCAAAGACACCCTTACACAGTAGTAATATGCTAAAACAAAAGTTACATCACTTTTGTAATAGATCCTCCCCTGATGATGGCCCAAAGTTGGGCAGAAAGTACTAGGGATACATACAACTATGGACAATACATAAATCAATTCCCCCCGAATACGATAAAAGTAATACGGGAATTCAAACAGATCCAGAAGAAAATATGTAGACATAAAATGTCTATAATGTTTAATGAAATTTGCATTAACAAAGAAATGCTGCCTAAATATACATATGTTTATATATATATATATATATATATATATATATATATATATATATATATATATATTGGCTGTGTTGTATACCACAGTCATAATCATAATGATATCAATCATTACTGTGATACAAATACAGGCGGACACTGTTATTTCAGGTATGAACACGTTTATTAATTTCTGACTTCAGTCCATGGCGACACGAGGAGTGAGACACAATTCTTAAAAGTTTTTGATAACCATACTATGCTGACCATCCCCAACATGTGGCCCATCTTGTGATGTATAAGATCTCAATTCATTCGAGATCCAAAAAACTTAACCACCGGCGCATAAGTAGAAAACTCAACTCTATGCCTCAATTGCAGAACCTCAACAGACTCTTTTCAAAATCTTCAAATTCTCACGACAATCTCTTCCAGGCATGATGTCATCCAAAATCCAGCCCCATGTTCTGTCTGGGTGTTTATTATGACAATGGTGATTGTCATATCCTTTGCACATGAACGTAAAACTGCACCCAATGACTATGCACCTGAACTCTTAGCCCGAATAATTCAAAGCCTTACCAAACTGAATGATAAAATATAATTCATGAAAAATGATTGATATAAAAAAAATCATTTCTTAGTTATATAACAGCTGTTACAAAAGTCTAGAGCTACAGGCAGTTCATAATGGAAATAAAGTTTAGTCTAAAATAAAAATTTAATGAACCAATCATCAATAACTAAATTATTTTAAAATCAATGATCCATTTCAGTATTTACTGTAAGTGTTTGAAATGACATTCCTCTACATCTAAACACTTATGAATGTGTTTCATTAAATATGACAGGTAAGGATTGTTATTTTCTAAACTTTGCTTAATCACCCATACAGACTTCAGCTTGTTAAGAGAACCTGTTACTAAATGGTCACCCAGCTAAGTACTGAGGAGACTCATTAATACTTAACTTGACTGTAGATCAAATTGTTGTTTGTTTGGTAGCTTTGAACATCTTGATTTTTGTCAATAGCAAAATCATTTTTACAATCAAATGATCCATAATACAAAGAACTGGAGATTATTGATGTCCCATTTTATGTTGAATTTTTAATTTGCTCCTCATCAAATAAAATATTGCCTCAGTACAAGTTTAGAAATTCAATTTTGTTATGATTTACAGTACTTTTCTATCCATTAAAAAAAATTTTCTCTAATTTCTTTCATTATTTTTCTTTATTCATATTCTACCCCTCTGCTTTCATTTTTCTTCTTATTTTCCCCTTTCATTTTTCGCTTAATTTTCTTCTTTTTCATTCATTTATTTTCCTTCACTTTTCTTTACTTTTAACCACTTATCATAAAACCTTTTTTTTTTTCATTTTCTTTCTTTTTCTCCAAATTTTTTCTTTTGCTTCTTCCTTTAGTTGTTTCTCTTTCTATTTCTCTTTCTCTACATTTGATCTTTGCCTTTTATTTTTTCATTCTTTTTCTTTTTTCAACTTTCTTTAATTTTTTATCTTTATTGTTCTTTTTCTATTTTTCATTCTTTTTTTTCCTTATACTCCTTTCATTTCTTCTTCTTCTTCTTCTTGTCTCTTTTCCAACCTTCTTCCTTTTCTTCTTTTATCAAAATTCCTTAAAAAAATCCCTTTTCCTCCAGACTTTTTGCTGTGCCAACAATGTTAGTGATGTTTGTGTCAGCTGTTTGAAGACAGCCTGAGAAGGCTACTGTTGAAAGACCATCTAAAGTGGTTTATTATTTCTACAAAATGCTTTCTTTTTTATCTGTTTCTACAGTTGTGCTATCATCTCACCATTTGGACCTTCCAGTACATTTCTTTCTGGCAAGATAGAAGAGGAGGCAAGTGGGGATGCAAATGTCACCAATGCTTATGATAATAACAACTACTACAATCACCCTAGGTAGATCCTGAGAAGACATATCTATCTATCTCTCTCTTTCTCTCTCTCTCTCTCTCTTTCTCTCTCTCTCTCTCTCTCTCTCCCTCTCTCTCTTTTTTCATTCTCTTACACTCACAAATACTACCCCCCCTCTCTCTCTCTCTATATATATATATATAGAGAGAGAGAGAGATATGTTTCACTTTCAACAAGCTTTATCAGATAATGAATAGGAAAACATTTTAAAATCTTAAGCAGTTCTAATATATTTTTTTATAAAATCAAAACATTTTCTCAGGCAATCATAAACAGTACTAAATCCTCAGGCAAAATTCCCCTTTATTGAATGACCATCATATATATATATATATATATATATATATATGTGTGTGTGTGTATATGATGGTCATTCAATAAAGGTGAATTTTGATGAAAATTTTGGTGAAAATTCAGTATATTATTGCTATACATTTTATGAGATGACAGACCAATTTTTAGGATTTCAGATTCAAATCAACAGCTACAACAGCAATTAGAATACACCCTGATTGTCACAGCTGGTGATTTTCAAAAATGCAATCTGGACTTGAGGACTCTTTAGAAGAATGATATGCAATAAAATTCTGTTTTAGACTTGAAAAAAATGCCACAGAAACGTAAAGAATGGGATTTAGACTGCTTTTGGAGCATCTTGCATGAATTGAGCATCAGTTTTTGAGTGGCATAAGAGATTCAAGGAAGGCAATGAGTCTGTGAGGGATGATGAGAGGTGTGGGAGGAGTAAGGAAGTCAATAGACCAGAGTTGATTGGCCAAAGGGCTAGGGTTAGGATTAGGCTTAGGGTTACTATGTTGAGGTTTTAAGGGAGTTCAGGAAGAGATTCCATCAGAAGAGGCCAGCACTCTTCAAATTGGGTCAGTGGCATTTCCACCAGCACAATACACCAGTCAACAACTCCATCCTTGTCACAGACTATTTGACCAAGATGGGCATCAAGACAGTTCCCCACCCTCCCTATAGTCGAGACCTTGCTTTCTGTGACTTTTGCTTATTCCCTAAGCTCAGAGGCTGTCATTATGAGACAATTGAGGAGATGAAAGAGGCTGTGCCGAAGGTCATTGACATGCTCACACAAGAGGACTTCCATGGGGCCTTCCAGAAGTTGTTGGAACGGTACAACAAGTGCATTGCAGCCGGAGGAGATTACTTTGAAGGGGACTAGAGTTTCATGTGTGTACTATCAATAAAAGTGCCCATATGAAAAAAGTCTGGAAACTTATTTAATGACCCTCGTAAAATGGCACACAAATAGGTTCATGTGCCCTATAGATTTATAGAAAGCATTTGGGTATCCATATATTTTGGTATTTATCAGAGATGGTATCCTAGAGTCAATGCCTCCCCCATCATAGTGAATATTAAAGGAAGACTGTAAAGGGTAAAAAGATGAAAGAATAAACTCAACAAAGCAAACAAAATTTTCATATTCAAAAGAATCCAAAGATTTGTTTAATGTTTCTCCTTGAAATTTCAATTCTACTTACCCCTCGAAGAAAAGCAATATAAAAACAGGAAGCATAAGAGTTGACAAAATGGAAAGCAAAAAGTTTGATTATTAATGCGTCATTAAAACTGGATTGTGTCTGATGGTTTTCTGAAAAGATAAGAAACCATCAATAAATGATAATAATCAATAAGTATGTCAACAGAACAACAACAAAAAAACAATCTTTAAAAAAAATTTTACTCTATATTTCAGAGAAAAATTATTTACTTTAAGGAAGTGACACTTATAAGATTTATTGACTTAAACAGTTTTGTTTTTTGTTTCTAATTGTCCTAATCCTAACTAACTAATAATATGATTATTTTGGTAAAATCTAACATAGAGCCTTCAATCATGGTTTGTGGAGTAACAATATTTTATCAAATAAATTCAAATAATATCACTTACTAAAATTTTAACTCAATTTATTTTCCACAAATCCTTTTGTATATTGCCCAAGATCAATAGCTAAAAAGTCAGTAACAATGATGACTATATCTTCTTTACCTGATAAAAGGAACATTTTCATTTTAAAATCAAACAAATAGCTTTTCCATACCAAGGTCAAGTAAGTACAAGGATTGGAAAATTGAGAACCACTGGTAATAATTGTTAGCCTTTTTGAGAGAATAAAACTTTTTCGTAACACAAATACAAATTTATATTATTAGTAGTGAAGATGTTTAACCAGTACATTTCTATTGTTCATTTTAACCTTGACTGAATTTGCCATTTTTACCCATGAACCATCACAAATTATCATGCGTTCAAAGTTATTTCATTTGCCAGCTCTAATTACTGCTGCCACTATTACTAATACAATTACTATTAACAACTTTTGAGTCCTGCTGATGGCCAGCTAACACTAATCAGATATTATAAGGATAAGCAGGAATGTACTCATTGAAATTGTGGGTTCAATTTTACAAAAAGTAATTTAACTCTCTCACTCACTCTCTCTTTCTCCCACCCCCATATATATATATATATATATATATATATATATATATATATATATATATATATATGAGAGAAGAAAGACAATTCAGGAATGTTGTCATGTTTCAATATAAGGATAGTTATTTGTCGCTGCCTCCCACCAGACACGACTTGACACAAGGTCAAAAGCCCGAAGGCCGATTAAGTTTCAATATAAGGATAGCTTCTTCAGAAAGGAAATTTTATTTTATAAAGAAGAAACATATCTATTTTTCATGTATATATATTTACATACATACATATATATATATATATATATATATATATATATATATATATATATATATGTATATGTATATATATATATATTGAATGAAATTCTATTTTGCTAAAATATGTGCATATGAGGGGGGTGAGTCCATATATTCACATGCTCTTGGATTACTGTCCATTGTCATGGATACAAGAAATATCTTTATCTTCTAATTGATTTAGATATATTACAGATAAAAAGTAAACATATAAATGCAGATGCTGTTTTATTACAGTACATTATTCAGGTTTATCCTCAACTATTTTCTTATGTCCAAAGAAACAAAAACAGAAAATGAATTTCTGAAATGAGGTATTATAAACCTATTATGTTTTTGTCTGTTTTTTTATTTGTATCTTTGTTTTTTCTTTAAAGAAAGAAATCTAATAAAAAAACATCAAATTTATACTGATTAGATAATTTTGTCCAAATTTTTGAGATGAGGAATTATTATTGTACATTGATGTATCCTAACTAGTCTCTTCACCATGCTTTTTATTATAGTCACAATCCATTGTATCCTCCATCCTGTTTTCTGCTGGTGTCTTTTCTAGTCAGTAACATTCTGGGAATAAGAAAGAACATTATGCTTAAACCTCAAAGATTCCACATGATTAATGCAAAAACACACATATTTACTCAAAATCAGCTGCAGAGACAAAAAAAAAACATTAAGTTGAAGGCTCCAAGTTGTCAACACCAGATGGCCTTCCTGATAAATGCATTGATTAAAGTGTATCTAGTTACTTGGTAGTTCAGAGTTCAATTCTTTGGTTCAGTGGAAGAGACTGGCAACACCTCAAGGACAAATTAACTAGGAAAAATTAACTGATATGAGATATCTTTTGAATATGTTGTAACTACAAGAAACCAGAGGATACAACACTCAAAATTTCATAACCATTACACTAGTTTGAGTATATCAGTGTATATAGAATAAACTCATTATAGAACAAATTAATCTTCACTTTTTATTTATGGTAGAATCTTAATCCTTAATATTGGAAGTAAATCAAATTGATAAAAAAATTCTAAACTGTTCACTTGACGTTAGGGAGAATAAAGATCAGTCTGTTAGAAAATAATTAACCATTTATCGTATCAGTGATATATTTAAAAAAAGAAATAGCAGATGGTGAAATTTATATTTGTTTGTTGAGATATGAGATTATTTGATATGCTTAAGATAGTTTGTTTTTTGCTTTGTTTTTTTTTTTGTTTGTTTTTTTTTTTGGTGCGGGTTATTTTATTATAATCTTCTACTGTTTTATTATTCTAAATAGAAAAAAGACTTTTTATACTGTGCATAACTGTTTGAAATTTTATGTGATTTTATGTGTGTGTTATATTTATTGACCAATGTTTTTGTTATTCAATCTCTATATGGGTGTGTTCTGTTATAATACTTTTATAGAATGGAGATTTTATAATATGTATGTATATGTATGTGTGTATACATACATATATATGTATGTGTGTGTATACATGCACACTATAATACTTTGATATAATTTTCTCTGTCTAAATGTGTTTATGGAGATTATTGTATACTGTATGCAACCATATGTGAGAGTAGTACATCTGATTATAAGACTGTTTTTCTGATTGTAAAAGTGCACATTTATTTCAGCAACTATTTGTTTACATTTGGTTGTGTGTGTGTGTGTGTGTGTGTGTGTGTGTGTGTGTGTGTGTGTGTGTGTGTGTGTGTGTGTGTGTGTGTGTGTGTGTGTGTGTGTGCATAGTTTAATCTTTGCTTGTATGCTAAGTACTAAACAAGGTTAGGAAAGTTAGTCCTTGTACAACTTTCCCACAAAAATCTCAATCTTTTCTCTTTTAAGTTATAAACACTATTTTCTTTAAGAAAACAATTTTATAACTATCAACATCAGAGCCATATTCCATTTTACTGTTATCATTTTTACAAACTACTAGTAGTAATAATAGAAGTAATAATAGTTTTTACCTACACGAGTATTAATAATATTATCTCATCAGCTGTTACCAACTGTTTAAAGAAAAAAAACATATAATCTGTAAATTGTTAAAGAATTTTACAAAAGAAAATAATATTTTTTATGAAAGAAACAATTCATCTACTTTGACTTATTATCTTAATGCTGAGATTTTGAAAACTTCTGACTCTATAGTTTGGCAAAACTTTAAACTTAGAACCTATTTATTATCAGTGAATTGCAGAGATAGAAATTTTTCATTCCAAAAAATGGATTTATGGGTAGTAAGAAATTAGGAAAACTGAAAAAATAATTTTTTCAGTATTCCAACATTTCACACAAGCATATTGAATCTACTGCTATCTTATTTCTTACTTACACCTCAGGCATGTTGCTAGGTAGAAATAAATATATGAATATATACAGTATTGCTAATAAATAAATATACCTCTAACAATTTTTTAGTTCTGTCAGTGAGCCTTAGAATACATTCTCTGTGTCCCCAGCAAACGAGTAAGACCCTCCCCAAAAAAGGGTATGGTCCTAAACTGCATCTGATGGTTAGATTCCAGTTCTGGAGATCTGGGAAGTCTGCAGTACCCCTTCATTGCCATTACTCCCTGGTCCACTCAGATCTGGAGTGGTAGTACATGTTAGGGCCCCATCTATAAGTCAAATAGACCTATTTAAAAATCATTTGTATCCAATCAAACTGTGTACAAAAAAATTAAGAAATAACTAAACAAAAAATGTAACTATGAATGCTCAATGAATGGGATTCAATGACCTCTCAGCATGAAATCACTCAGGACATGTTGACATGCCATTAAAATCAATCAAACAATTTTTTGTTAAAAGTTAATCTTCCTCTAAACCAAAGATTCTTGGGTTCTATTATATCAAGTAAAACATTGTACAATAAAAATGGATATTATTATGCATTATTTATCACCAAACTCTACTGTATTGAAACACTGAGAGCAAAAATATGAATATTTAGTGATCTAAAAATAAGTCCACCTCCAAGAGAAAATTTATTTCAAATCAATAGTTGGGGAGGCCATCTTGATTATAGTTTTTAGTCTTGATGCCATTGACATCATTAGATTCAATTGTTTGTTTGTTTGGGTTTTATGGCATATCAACCTTTGTTGGTTATTAAACGCCAAATCCATTTTATACAAATAAACAGTTCTATTTCAAACAATTCAGGTTGGTTGGTTGATTTTTATGGCATATCAACCTTTGTATGTTATTTAATGCCAAATCTAAATCAGTTCTGTTTCAAACAATTCATTTTAGCACAGTTTAATTGTCAAAGACATTTCTATTTCAACCTATTCAGTTTAGTCAAACTGTCCTTATTCAAACATTTCCGTTTATTATAAGTATAGTTTTGTCCACACACAGTTAACTGCCAAAACAGTTCTATTTCAAACAATTCAATTTAGCTTAAGTACATATTCAATGTCAAAAACAGTTCCATTTCAAGCAATTCAGTTTAGCTTAGGTATGCAGTTTAGTTCTATTTAATCCATAGATAGGACCCTATCAGGTGCTATCACTCTGGGCCTGAGTAGACCTGGGAGCAATGGCAATGAAAGGGTGCTCCACTTTCCTCAAAGCTCCAGCATTACTGGAAATTCACCGTCATATTATTTAGTGTCATATCTAGGACAATCGTTGAGGAGGTCTTATCCCTCTGCAGAGATGCAGTCTGTGTATTCTACAGCCCCAGCTAACTGGGCAAGACATATTAGAGTTACATAAAAAAACAGCATCTGGGATGCTTTCTTATCTCAAACTGTACAATATCCTTGAGAAAGATTTATTCAGAATATGAGGCTGGTTTAAAAATAAGCATCACAACTTACCCCAACTGGTGAGTTTGTAAGCCAAACGAGTATATGCCTAGAAAAAAGAAATAGAATCATTTGTCAATATTGAAATAACTTAAAGATCTATTATGTCACTCTTTATGCAATGGCAAATAAATGTTAATCAATAATAAAAAAAGGGGGACTACTCTATAATTAATATCCAATAGCTATCTCCCTTGAATGTTTTGGACAAAAATAAATGTATGTATATATACATGTACTTATTAGAGATAAAATAAACCCTATCTTCATTAATTGAATCTCTTAGTCATACTGTTAATAATAGTCATTGTTGTAGGAAATGAACTTTGTGTACTGAGTTCCCATAATAGTTGTTACATTTATATATAAATTTCATATACTAAATGTAATAACTATTATAGGACAGAAATTGTAAAAAGTTTTATTGCTAACAACTGACAAAATCATTATCTTGTGAGAAAAATTCATTTTCTGGGTTTTTATATTTTTGATGAGATTTTGATGAATTATATCTCATAGGAGAATGGGAAAGAGTTTTATGAAAAAAAAGCATAGGGAAAAATCCAGTAAGGAGGCGAGATTTAAATTTCCTCCCATGGCCTTCATAATGTAATAAAAAAGAACAATTAAGCTGAGCTGTTCTTATCAGGATTACTAATATTAAGTAGGGTAAACTTAACTGTTCTTGTCTTAGTTAAAAATGTGTATATATGTTTCTACTTTGTAGGGAAAATGAATATCATTCAATGTAATTCTAAATACATAAAACAGTTTGATTAAGACATCTAATTAAAGAAATCCCTAGGAATAAATAAAACAAAAGGAAATACTAGAAATTAAACAGGAAATATTTAACATAAAATAGAAGAATGGAATGCATCACCAAAAGTATATCTCAAAGGAACTTTATGAGCTTAGGTAAAAACTTTGTCATTCTTTTGACTAAAGAGGATTGTAATACTGAGACATAAGACATGTCTTAGAATATTGGTATTTATTGGCCAAAAAGGTCTTTTTGGAGCACACACGTGTCATAATAGTCATTGTTGTTGGAAATGGACTCAATGTATTGAGTTCAATTCTTGGATCAGGCTGTTTGCATTTTGGTTAAATAATATTGGGAAAAGTATGAATCCATCTTTTCTTCCATCCACCCACCAGTTACGGGTAAATAATAGAGCAGATTGAACTCTTAAACCTTATGACTAAGAAAAAATTCCCATTCCTATATTGCGGGGGTAGGTTGCTATATAGTAGGACATGAAATCAGATGATTTTTTAAGTGAAGGAAAACTGGTTTAAATTCAGAGTTTTCCTTATCCTAGACTGGTCGCCTCAGCGAATCTGCTCTTCTATTTACTCATAGAACAAAGGGAGAACAAAGGGATTCATGTCTTCCTAAATTCATTCGCACAAAGTGAAAGACAAATTGCTCCATCCAGGATTTGAACTCAAAGCACTGATTTCATTTCCAAAGACAATACCTGTAATCCTAAGCATGGCTCCAACTTTGTTGTAGTTGCAAGCTTCAACAGACTAATGCATTGGATTACTGAGTCTTCTGGTTTATCAGCTGTCATGAAGATATATACCACATGAAAAACATATCAATTAAGAAGAAATTGCAATATGCAAGAAAAGGAGTATGTGACCCTTGTTAATATTTGCTATTGAAAGACCAAAATGACTAAGTTATTTGAAGTTACTATTGTAGAATAAGAAATTTGTTACCTTTGCCCATATAGGGGCCCAGCCTAACAATAATATCTTTTAGAAACAGAATATGTAAATGTATATGCATGTATAAATGATTCTCTTGACATTTTTAATTTTGATATGGAGTTCTTGTAAGTTGCTTGAAATTTTTAACTCATTTGGTTCAGTTATGCTATGTATGTAAAATGCAATTGTTGTTAAGATCTTACCAAATTTTTCCTCATTTATAGGTTAATACCAATTTTTTGCTTAAAAATTTAGGTCTTTAAAACTCAACCAAAATACAAGCATAAATGGCATTTAAACTTCAACAAAGACATAAAACAAATAAAATAACATGTTTACCAAAATATGTGTCTCTATCGAATTTTCCCTCTTCAGGTAAAAAATGGCTAAACAAGGAGATTTTATGTTTAACAGCAACTCTTGACTAAAGAGAAGAATGATATCACTGAAGTATGATCAAAAAGTATCAAAATTGAAATTCTAATTATTTATTTCAAAACCAATCAGTAAATCAATCATCACCCCAATACATTATGATAATACTTACGATTCCAAGTAAAACAATTGAGATTGCATTGAGTATCGATGAAACAATGGTTGTTAACATAAAACAATGCATTTCAGTCACACTACTGCAGTAGTCGACTGAAATGATCACGCGATACACAATAACAGCCATCACACTGGTAGCTACAAGACATATCTGCAATTACAAATAAACAAAGAAAAGAAAATAATTTTACTACACAAAACATTTTTATATAAACATTAAAAGCTTTTAGTGTATTTAATTTACAAAGATCTTTTATGTATAAAACACAATGGGACATTAATTTTTTTAGATATCATTGTTAAGTCTATTGTTCTATAAATTTTCATATCTTCCATATGAACCCAATTTTGTTTTATATTTCATTCTTTTTATATACTACTCTCTTGTATCTGGGTAAGTCTCTATGGCATAATGCTTTGCTTTTTTAATGTAATCCTCAAGTTCTTGTACTGATACATCAATGCAGGCAAGTCTTCTTCTTCCTTCTTTTATTGCCACATAGAGTTTCTTCCTCCTTCTTTTCTTGATGCATTGAGTCTGTCAATGTCATTTCTCAGATGTAAGACCTTGTGCAGAGACATTAACTTTCTTGTCCTTTTGTCTGAGTTCCTCCCTTGTCCATACAATATTTACTATCTTTTTTAGAAATTTCTAAGTTTTTCATTTTCACTAGTAAACAATAATGAGATAAAGTATCAAAAGCCTTGCTAAAATCCAAATATATAATATCTGCATATTTGATCAAATATTCATTTATAAAATCATTATCCTATTTCTGTCGGACTAAAGTCTGAAGAAGTCCCAACAGTACAACAGCTAAAATATTGTGACAGTTACAACCAAGATAAGAACATCAGTATAGAATAATGATACTTCCTTAATGCAGAAATTCAACAACAAAAAAATACTTTATTCATTAGGTAGAATTTATTGGCAGATTTTGCTTACAGAATTTACTAATAAATGAATAGGAATAAATTGTATACACATATACATATGTGTTCATGGTTTAGTTTGGTTTCTTTCATTTGATGGCATATCAATCTTTAATGCCAAATCCATCCTTGTAAAAGATCAGTAGTGGTACTATTTAATCCACAGCTGGAGGGATGAGGGGATTTATAACTTTCCCAAAGGTATTAGTTCAAAAGTAAACATAATAACATGACTGGAGTTCAAACTCACTTACTATGAAGTTGCCATCTAGCACATTAGATACTACACCACAGTGACTCTTTCCATATATATTGAAACACTCTCATTTCTAGTAAAAATGGGCTGACTCTCTGGTGCAACGATTGTCCTATCAGTGATGTTTATAATACACAGACTGTAATCTTCTGCAGAGGAGTAAGACCCCCACTCCCTAAATAAAGGGTATCCTGGGTATGACACCGAATTGTCTAAGATGGTGAGGCTCCAGTTCTAGGGGAGTGTGGAGTACCCCTCCATTGCCATTACTCCCAGGTACACTCTGATCTACTGCAGTAGTACCTGTTCAGGTCTCATCTATGTGTTAAATAGATCTGTTTAGAAATTATTTGAATTCAAAAGACTCATGACTAGTTTATGTTCATAAAATTAAGCAACATCTTGTTACTAGAATCCATGTAAATGCTAGATTTGACTTCTATAATTGATACAAGTCATAGAGTGTAAATGGCTGGAGAAAGGTTATCTTTAGTGAAGAGTATAACATCATTTACCCTTTCAGTGGCAAAAACAAGAATATTTGGAGGAAAAGGTCTAAAAAATTGACAAAATTTTGTCTCTCAACACTAGTTTTGTCTATCATACTAAAAGACAATCATGACCTACACGTCATTGAAAGTCAAATAAATGCAATGGTATTCCTGGGTATTCTAGAGGATAAATTTTTGCCATTCAAATACTCACAAATAAACTCAGACATTCCAACACAGTAATACCCCCTGCGATATTGCACATTCCATTTCAAAATAGTAAGCAAATTGGCATTCTTGACTGGCCATCAAATCTCCAGATTTAAATAGAAAATGTTTGGGGAAAACTCAAGAATGCTTTAAGTGAAGAATTGAAAGAAAAACCAATGACTTGTTTTTGTATTCATTTGTTTATATTTTCAACTTCTATAGGCAACTCAATACACTACATTGTATTTTCTACATTAAAAAATGCACAAATTATAATGTCACAAAAATATTAATTCATTTAAAAATCTTTTTCGGAACTATTTAACCATCTTTGACTATCATCCTTGTCTTGGTGGTTACATTCACAACATTTCAACCAGTGTACTCTCTGACCTTCTTCAGGTGTCTTTTTTTGTATTTGGTAACCTTTCAGGAATTTCAAACCAAACACTTTATTTAATTAACTGGAGTAGGCTGTTCACATTCTACCGTTCTTGTCTAGGGATATCTCATATTAGTTTATTCACCTTCAAAGTGATTTGGCCCATGTAAAGTCACTTTCCTTCCCAATGTCTGGGCCCAAAGCTTGAACTCAAATTAGAAGTTCATAAACAGTGCATTTACTCCCAGAAATACATATAATGACAAACCCTAATGTTATTGATAATGGACCAGAGAATGTTAAAACTTTCAGAAAGTATTTATTTTTATTTAATCCAAAAATAGGAACACTTGTATAAAGGCAAAATGAATTAATAAAGCACTCCTGTTTATAATATTTAAATATTCAACAGAACTTGAATAAAAATTACTTACTATATATATATATATATATATATACACATTAGTAAGCATTTCTTTTTATATATATACATATGTGTGTGTGTGTGTGTGTGTGTGTGTGTGTGTGTGTGTGTGTGTGTGTGTGTGTGTGTGTGTGTGTGTGTGTGTGTGTGTGTGTGTGTGTGCATAGACACACATATATACATACTTACCATAAAAATGACAACAGATCCTGAGAAGAAAAACTTGATAATACGGTTCCATATTGGGTAATACCGTAATTTTTGGTGGGAAATTGGGTCCTGCCGAGTAAAGATAAAATTCCACGTTAAGAAAAGTCTTACAAAATGCAAGACGGCTGAGAAGATGAAAAGCTGAGATATCTTTGACATTTATGGGTTTCTTGAACTATAGAGTTCAAATCAACAAATCTCAATCCCAATTTTCAAACCTAAAAAAAAATGGCAGTCTAATAAACAAGTTATGATAAAAGCTCAAGTTTTATATAAATAAACATTTTGTCTACATATAAGTAACCAATATGTCTACTTGAAATATCAAATAATCAAGAAACTTCAAATGATTTTTAGTTTTATAATTATTCTCAACAAATAAAGAAAAATGTATTTTTTTTTTGTTCTTTTTCTTTTTAGATGAAGCATTGTCACACATTGTTATTATCAGATTTGATTAATATTTTCTTTTATTTTTAATTTTTAGTTGCATTTATCACAATTCATAATAGAATTATTTACTCTGCTCAGCTTAGTTTGGCATAAAGTCACTAGTATGAGGGAACCAGTGAGAATCAAACTCACATACATTTGGCGACTAGCTTAGCTCACTAAGCACTTGATGTATTTTTCACTCATGAATATCTTGTTTTGGTCAATTTCATAGAAACTGAGTGCAATAGAAAGACCCCAAAATAATAATAATAATAATCCTTAGTAAATGATTGAACAATTCTATTTGACCCATAGATGGGACCGTAACAGATACTTCAATTCAGGTCAGAATGGACTAAAGAGGTACTGAAGGAGTTGTAGGGATTTCATCCTTTACATTCCAAAATAGTATTTCTAATGGCCACAAGGTGGAGTGATCAAAGTAGCATCATAAAATGCGCAGCAAAATCAAAACTAACTCTAACTCTCTCTCTCTCTCTCTCTCTCTCTCTCTCTCTCTCTCTCTCTCTCTCTCTCTCTCTCTCTCTCCATTCCTGCCTCAACAACCAAATAGCATGCACAAGTGTGTATGTCTCTCAACTGGGAAGACTCTCGTCACATCAAACTTTATACCATACCACACCATGCTTTAAAGTAAGTCTTCCTTCAACTTTCATTCAATAAAGGACTCTTCAATGACTACTTTCTCTTCATAATGTACTTTAGATATTTAATTAATTCCTGTATCCTTTCTATTAAGTTTGCTCAAGTAATGAATATGTTGTTGCCAATTCATTCTGAATTGTTTTTATTGTTTAGCTCTAGGAAATGTTAAACCATAAATAATTCCTTTGCAACCAGGGTCTGAATTTTGTTTCTCATTCTCTAATAATTATTGTGGTGGGTTTTGTACTCAAATATAAATATACCAAAAGCAACATTCAAGTTGTTGATACCAAAGCCTTCTCAATCCC